>PVKH010021988.1:0-14212 GCA_004027955.1 Chaetophractus vellerosus
GGTAACTGCAGGCACATTTGGCCTGCATGAAATGGACTGTTGGGCACCCATGTCTCCACTCCCAGCACCAAAAGGACAAGAAGAGGGCAGTATTTCCCAGGCTCTCTGAGCAACTTCGATTCCATCCCTGCTCCCCACCAGAGGATAGGATGGGGTTAGTATTTCTTCAGCCTCTTTGGCCTATTGCAGTTGCATTCAGCTTGCACAGATTGGATACTTGGACACCTGCAGATCCTCCCCTCCCCCCAATAGGACTGAAATTATACAAAGCACTTTCTTTTATCATAATGGGAAAAAGCTGAAAATCAACAACAGACAGAAAAAGGGAAAATTCACAAACATATGTAGATTAAACAACACATTCTTAAATAATCAGTGGGTCAAAGAAAAATCTTCTATAGAAATCAATAAATTTCTCAGGATGAATGAAAATGAGAGCACAAAATATCAGAACCTATGGGACTCAGCAAAGGCAGAGCTGAGAGGGAATTTATAGCCCTTAATGCTTACATTAAAAAAGAAGAAAGAGCTGGAGGAACTAGAAAAAGAACAGCAAACTAATCCTAAAGCAAGCAGAAGGAATGAAATAACGAAGATCAGAGAAGAAATAAATGAAATTGAAAACAAAAAATGATAGCGAGAATTAACAAAACCAAAAGTTAGTTCTTTGAGAAGATTAACAAAATCAACAAACTCTTAGCAAGACTGACAGAAAAAAAAGAGAGAAGATGCAAATATAAAATAAGAACTGAAAATGGGAACTTTACTATTGACCACACAGAAATAAAAGACATCATAAGAAGATACTATCAACAACCATACACCAACACACTAGAAAATGCAGATGAAATGGAAAAATTCCTAGGAACATATGAACAACCTACACTGACCCTAAGAGAAATAGATGAGCCAATCACAAATAAAGAGATTAAAACAGTCATCAAGCCACTTCCCAAAGTGAAAAACCCAGGACCAGATGGTTTCACTAGTAAGTTCTACCAAGTATTCAAAGATTGGATACTAATAATACTCAACGTCTTCCAAAAAATTGAACAAGCAGGAACACTACCAAATTCATATGACGAAGTCAATATCACCCTAATACCAAAGCCAGATAAAGATATTACAAAAAAATTGTAAACCCCTTTATCTAATTAATATGGATGGAAAAATCCTAAACAAAATACTTTCTAATCTAATCCAACAACACATTAAAAGAATTATTCGTCATGATCAAGTGGGTTTTGTACCCGGTGTGCAAGGATGGTTCAACACAAGAAAATCAATCAGCATAATAAACCACATTAATAAATCAAAGAAGAAAAATCACATGATCCTATCAATTGACTCAGAAAAGGCATTTGACAAAATACAGCATCCTTTCTTGATAAAAATACTTCAAAAGAAAGGAATTGATGGAAACTTTTTCAACACAATAAAAGTTATATATGAAACCCACAGCTAACATTGTAATCAATGGTGAAAGATTGAAAACTTTACCATTTAGATCAGGAACAAGAATAAGATGTCCACTGTCACCCCTATTATTCAGTTTTGTGCTAGTGGTTCTAGCTAAAGCAATCAGGCAAGATAAAGAAATAAAATGCATCCAAATTGGAAAGGAAGAAGTAAAACTTCCACTATTCACTCATGATATGATCTTTTACCTAGAAAGTTCTGAAAAATCTAAAACAAGGTTGTTAGAGCTAATAAATGATTTCAGCAGAGTGGCAGGATGCAAGATTAATATGCAAAAAACAGTAGTGTTTCTGTAATCTAGTAATGCACAATCTGAGGATGAAATTGGGGGGGGGGGATCCATGTATAATAGTGACTAAAGTAATCAAAATTTAAGAATGAACCCAACCAAGGTTGCAAAGCACATGTATTTAGAAAACTATAATGCATTGATAAAAGAAATTTGAAAAACACCTAAACAAATGGAAGAATATTCTGTGTTCATCGATTGGAAGACTAAATATCATTAAGATGTCAGTTCTACCCAAATTGATATACAGATTCAATGCAATCCTGATAAAAATTCCACCTGCATTTTTTAAAGAAATGGAAAACACAATTATCAAATTTATTTGAAAGGTAAAGGGCCCTGAATAGCCACAAACATTTTAATAAGGAAGAGCAAAGTTGGACAATTCACATTTATGGACTTTAAATCATATTACCTTGCTACAGTGGTATAAAACAGCATAGTACTGGCATAAATGTAGACATATACACAAATGGAACTGAATTGATGGTTCAGAAATAGACCCTCACATCTATGGTCAAGTGATTTTTGACATGGCTGTCAAGCTTCCCCAGCTGGGGCAGAACAGTCTATTCAACAAATTGTACTGGGAGAACTGAATATCCATATAAAAAAGAAAGAAAGAGGACCCTTATCTCACACCTTAAACAAAAATTAACTCAAACTGGATCAAAGACCTAATGTAAAAGTTAGAATCATAAAGCTCATAGAAGAAAATGTAGGGGAACATCTTCAAGACCTGGTGGTAGGTAGTGGATTTGTAAACCTTACACGTAAAGCATGAGCAACAAAAGAAAACATGGCTAAATGGGACCTTCTCAAACTTAAACACTTTTGTGATTCAAAGGACTTTGCCAAGAAGGTAAAAGAGCAGCCACCTAGTGGGAGAAAATATGTGGATACCACTTATCCAATAAGATTTTGATTTCCATTCTATATAAAGAGATCATGTAACTCAACAATAAAAAGCAAGCAATCCTATTAAAAAATGGGCCAAAGACTTTAACAGACATTTCTCCAAAGGGGAAATGCAAATAGCCAAAAAGCCAATGAAGAAATGTTCAATATCACTAGCTGTTAGGGAAATGGAAATCAAAATGACAATGAGATATCATCTCACACTGCATAGAATGTCCATCATTAAAAAGCAGAAAACAATAAGAGCTAGAGAGGATATGGAGAAATAGGAACAGTCTTTCACTGTGGTGGTACAGCCTGTATGGAAGCTGGTTTGGCAGTTCCTCAGGAAGCTAAATATAGAACTGCCATATGATCCAGCAATTCCTCTACTAGGAATATATCCAGAAGAGCTGAAAACTGTGTCACAAACAGACATTTGCTTAAAAATGTTCATAGTGGCATTATTCACAAAGGATGGAAACAACCCAAGTGTCCATCAACTGATGAATGGATAAACAAAATGTGGTATATAATATAACGGAATTCTGTGCTTCTGTAAGAAATGAAATTGGGACACATATGATATCATGGATGAACCTTGAAGACATTATGTTAAGTGAAATAAGCTAGGCACAGAAGGATAAATATTGCATGGTCTTAAAAAATATGCGATAAATATGAAGAATAAATGCATGGAGTTAAAATCTAGAGTGTAAGTTATTAGGAGATAAGAGAAGGGCTGAGAAGGTGTACTGATGTTTAATGAATGTAGAAGTTTTAATTAACTTGACTTGTAAAAGTGTGGAAATAGAGTTGTGGTAACATAGTGAGTAGAACTAATGCAGCTGGTGTATGAATGGGACTGTGGCTGTAAAAGGTAGTCTAGGGATGTAAATGTCATGTGACAGAGAGCTAGAGAATAACCTATGGATTGAATAACATAGTGAACCAAGAGTTAGATAAGAATTATGGGAAAGCAGACATAGCTCAAATGGTTGAATGCCTGCTTTCCACATGGGAGGACCCGGGTTCAGTTCCCGGCACCTCCTAAAATCAAAACCAAAAAACAAACAATAGGTAAGCAAATGAAAAAACAACTCAGAGAAGTCAATGTGGTTCAGTGATTGAGTACCTGCTTCCCACATATGAGGTCCTCGGCTCGATCCCTGGCCCTGGTACCAAAAAAAAAAAAAAAAATGTGGTTTATAGTACAAATATACGAATGCCCTTCTATGAACTAGAACAAATGTATATTAATATTGCAAGGTGGTAAGAATGTGGAGAAGCATGGGAAATTACAATTAATGTAACCTATGGACTATAGTCAACATCAATACTGTAGTATTCTTGCATCGATGCCAAAGATGTACTATGTTAATAATAGGGGGATATGGAAAAATATATGCCAAATGTACTAGATAGACCATACTTAGTAGTAAGTCTGATGATATTATCTCGTAATTTGTAACAAATGTTCCAAACATAGTGTGTTGGTGGAGAGTTGTATGGGAACTCCACATATGTGCATGATTGGTGTGTAAGTTGACAACTTCTCTAATAAAAATATATTTTAAAAAGCAATTTTTCCTAAAGATACTTTATGACTATTTTCTAGAAAGTTAGCTTAGTAACTAAACAAATACCCTCTAACTATAAGAGAATGGTACCCCTTGGTACCTGGTTTCAGGAAACAGCATATGGAGTATAGAATGTTTAAACTGTGTTATAAGGGATGAGTATAAATTAGTTACATAAAAAGAAGGGGTGGGTGCATTGGGGCAAAGGGCAAAAAATGAGCAAGGTCAATGAGGCATAAAGTGCCATGGAAACCCTGAGGGGACACAAGCTGTTCCGTGTTTTTGCCATTTGAAACACATTTAGGGAACAGAGGGAGCTAAAATGGGGATAATTGACAAAGGCAAATTATCGTATCTATGGTATAATGCTAAGATATGTAGCATGAATAGATTCAGATGTCATAAATAAAATTAACATATAGAAGAATAGACAATGCAGGGATAGAAGGTAGAAATAGTTTGGAGTTGACTTTTAGATACCTGTGGAAGAACCTGTAGTATATAGACTAGAATATTGGCTTAGGTTTTATACAAACATGGGTTCTAATTATTTTCTTTGTTCTTTATTGGCTATACGATCTTGCAAAATTAAACTACTAAGCCTTAGTTTCTTCATATGCAGGATTTAAATGCATTTGAATCAAGGATTTTTGCTAGGAATAAATATGATAATACATGTTAGACTAAACATTAAAACGTTACCTGTTGACAAAGTTCAATTATTCTTCCTTACACTTCCTCCTCCTCAGACTTTTCCTCATTCTCTTTACTCAAATACAGATGTCCCCCTGGGCTTTTTAAATCTAAAACACATGAAGTAATTCTTTTTGAGAGACAGATTAGGGAAACATCATCATAAAGGTGACGGTTAAAATTGTGGAAGTGGATGAGATTATCTGGAAAACCAGAAAAGTCAGAAGAGAAGTGACATTTTACAGAGCCATGGGAATGCTAAAATTGAAGGGATGAGAGAAGAAAGAAATTTCCACTAACTGGTTTGAGAGTGTTCGGACAGACAATAAGCAACTCATGAAAAAGTTTTCATTAGCTCCAAAGCTGTGAGGAATTTCAGGAAGACATATCTAGTTTTTAATCAGAATAGTTAGGTTTATATAGAGCCTAAATATGATAAAATATATATGCTGTTTCAAATTTTTAAAAAGAGGAAGAAAGACAAAAACAAAACATGTCTCTTGAACTCAACATCGTGGAGCTCATTGCCAGGGAAGTTTTCCCTGATAACTGTGGACAGAAGGCTGGAGTAGACAGAGTATATCTATTCTGTTGGACTAAAATGGAAGGAAAAATATGTATAATAGTGGTGAAATAGTGGTGCTGTATTGATAGGGTTGGTTTGTTTTTTTGTTTTTGTTTTTTTTAGATTTCTACATTTTTTTCTGTAGGGATCTTTGGCTGCATTTATAGGTGAGCCAAAATAGAAAAAGGACAAAACAGATTGCTGAGGAAACTAAATGTTTCTTATAACATCACCATTAAAATAGGCAGTAATGATTATATATTCAACAACTCAAACCTCTCTAACCCTCTGCAGTGTATCAAGAATGGAACACATTGAAGTGCTGGAGAACACTTGCCCCTAAGTGGCTTTTTCAATTTGCAGGATAATATGAGAAAGATAACGATATCCAATCATATTGCTTTCATTTGTCACCTACTTAATCACCCAATCATTGGAAAGCTAGTAGAATTTACCATTTCCCAAACTCATCCCAATCTGATATAGGCACTGGTGGTTGCTCTTGGAGCCTCCATATTGTCATTGAATGAAGGTAAGCACAACATTTTAGTTTCCTAGGCTGCTCAAGCAAAGGAATGGCTTAAACAGTGGGAATTTTTTTAGCTCATGGTTTTGAGCCTAAAAGAAAGTCCAAATCAAGGCATCAACAAGGTGATGCTTTTTTCCTGAAGACTGTTGCATTCTGGGGCTGGCTACCAGCAACCCTTGACCCTCAGCTTGTCACATTGCAAGATACATGGCAACCCTTTCTGGCCTCTCCTTTCTCTTTCAAGTTCCATTGACTTCAGCTTCTGGCTTCTCTTCTATGGCTTTCTCTCTTTCTGACTGAATTTCATTCTGCTTATGATGGACTCCAGTAATAGGTTTAAGGCCCATCCTAGGCCACACCTTAACTGAAGTAACCTCATCAAAAGATTATTTTACAATGTTTCACATCCACAGAAATGGATTAAATTTAAGAACATGTTTTTCTGGAGTAGGGCACATATAGCTCCAACTTTGATATAAATTACCATATAAAAATAAATCAGTTTATTTGTGAATTAATATTATTATTACCATCATTAATTATAGAGCCTTTGTGTAAGAGTAAAATTAAAGGGGAGTATGTTTTAATCTCCTCCTCTGCACCCATTTGATGAAGGAGGTATTCCTGTCCTATAGTTACTGGGGCTGAACACTTAACACTGACACTGGGCAGATGAGATTGACAGTAGCTTATTGGTTGCATATGTTCATAACCCAGGGAGGAGAACACTGCATGCCATGCATGGTCACATGAGAATTTCACTCAGGAACCGAGTGAACAACCAGAAGCTGCATGAGGCAGGCTTTGTATTCTCAAGAGGGTGGGGTGATTCCGTAAGAGAATGGGATTGGTTTGTTTGACTAAATCCATGGGCTGGCAGAGAACTGAAACCTGCTTCTCATGAATGAGCAGGAACTGCACCTGTACCTCCTAATAAGAACAGATGTTGACTAGGGGACATTACCCATGGGAGCAGAGTGGGAAGGGGAACTTGTGGCTAAACTATTCGAGACCTTTTAGGTTTCATCAGATATCCAGGAAGCACATGATATTGAGCCTTAACTTTTGGTATTACATCACAGATCAGTGGCATTATTTTCCTACCGAATCACAGATTAGAAAAAGTCTTGCCACTAGTCTAAAAGTCTTTGTGATAAAAAAGCACACTTCGTCAAAATATTTTACTGCCATATGCAGGATAATTGCCATACAATCAATACATACTATCAAAACATACTATCAACACATACTATATCAATACATACTATCATACAAATCAATGTTGACAACAATAGGAAAGATAGCCTCTGGAGCTGGGCAAGGCACCATAATACATTGATGGCTCTGGTTAAATCTTTCAGCTACTTTTGAGTTAGAAAATGAGAGGATGTCATAGATTATAATATCCAAATTAAGATCCCTGAATTTTAAAATAAGTTATGATAGACAAAACAATGACCACTACAAACAAATACATGTTTTTATTTATATTTCTGTGTATTTGGGGGGGGGCAATTTTTAAATTAATAATCAAAATACCAAAAAATGCAACAATCTTCAGTTTGGAACAAAGAATATATTTGTTTCCAAAATCTAAATTTAAATGCATTCTAAAAATAATAATGTATTCATAATTAAGATAGCAATGTATTAAATAGTAAAATATTTAAAAACCATTAAAATATTTTTAAAGTTTCAATATTTTAATATAAATTAAATTGAATTTATTATAGAAGCACCATCAGTAATGTAAAATCTCCATATGTCCTATAATATGACACATGATGCTCTTAAATTTTTTTACATTGACTCCTTTCAGAAGGAAATAAATATAAATTTCTTCATATAGAATAGTGGCATGGTAGGACAGGTCCAAAAATAATGAATCAGTAAGCTTAAAATTTGCTTCTATTTCTCACATATTGAGAGTGACAAAATTCCAAATTTTAAAGAGGCCTCCAGAGATATACATATTCTGCACAGTTGCTTGAATTGAGAGTCTCTTACATCAGAGGAAATTGAAATATCATTAACAGAGAAAAACATCTCCTAGGAGTGCACATAAATTCAACGTTTCAGTTCCCAATCCTACGATAAATGCAGATTGCTCCATTTATCACTATCTCATTATTTAGGGTCTTGCAATTCATAGAAATGCATATATTATATTGGTTACCAAAGCAGTTGTTAAAGAATTACTTTGTAAGGTCTGAAATCCCATTTCAACTAAGCAACAGTGTGCAAGAAGTGTATGTGGGTAGATAAGATCTGAGTGGTTCCCAATGCTATATTAAATTCTGAAATGGGATATGACTTTTGCCACTTAGGTGAGACAGAAAAAATTATTCTAACTTTTCTATAGTTTTTAAGTGTAGGCGAGACTGATATAAGAAGTAGAACATTGGAGTAGCATGAGGATGATTTTAAGTTCCTATTAACAACATTACAATAGTAGTTATTTTAACACAATTATTGCAGCTCTGGACAAATCATGAGATCTTGTCTCTTCCAACATTCTATCCCTTGCATTTTATTCTATATGAGATTACATAGCAGATGTGGCATTGGAGGAAACTAGATTGAAAGATATCTCTAAAAATTGTAAACCTATTTATAGAAACTCTGGACAATAAAATGAAAAGCAAAATAGAACCTGAATTACATTTAGAAAATAGGACAGATAATATTTCCTGGAGGAAAAAAAATCAAACCATGAGTCTAAGAGAAGGCTTTCTACAATTATTGCTCATAAAATAGTGATTCTCAAATGCAGCATTAAGATACATTAGTATGAAACAGTTACTCCTGAAGTATGTCACAATTAATTTACCATCAATAAGTATTAAGTACCAAAATGTAGAAATGAGTTATATTTTAATCAATTAGGAAATATTGGTGTGCATATGTTTATATCATCTTCAAAAATTTCCTTAGTAGTATGCTTTCTTCATTGGGAAGAGGGTTGAGTTTACTACACCAATAGAACTAAATAATGGACAGCCATTGTGTCAGCTAGTTTCTCCTGCAACCATTCCAAATCTCAGTGGCGTACAATAATAAACATGATTTTCTCATATGTCTGCAGGATTCACCTGATCTACACAGGTTGTTTTCTTTTTGTTTTGTTTTTTGTTTGTTTTTGTTTTTGTTTTTAATCTCAGCTGAGCTCATTCATTTGTCTGTAGGCTATTTCTTCTGTCTTTAATCTTTCTCCTGGGGTCAGTGGGCTAGTGCAGGCATATCCCTCTCATAGCAATGGCAGAAGTTCAAGCAAGAAGGTAGAAATATGCAAGGTCTTTGGAGGCCCATACTCTGAAGCAGCACACTGTCACTTCTGCCTCATTCTATTGGCCAAAGCAAATCACATGGCAGAGTCCATATTCACTGGACTCAATTGGGAGGAATTGCAAGTCATATGGCAAAGGGTGCAATGCAGGACAGAGAGCGGTGATGAATTAAAGCAATGAGTGAAATTTACCACAGCCATCTTTTCAAAAGTTACATATGCAGATATGCAAAAAAACCAACAAATATCAATTAAGTTAAATTGAATCAGGAATAATTCATTTAGTTGAGAGTTATCACAATAACCTACAGACATGGCTTTACCAATAGTTATTTACTTATTCCACATAACAAATACTAGTATAGGGACTGTGGCTCAGCAATCATATTAAAGACCAAGGCTCTTCCTTTGTCTGCTCCAGTACACACCGGATGTTGGCAAGTCATATCCATAGGGTGACTGCTAGAGCTCCAAGACATATGTCCTTATATGGAGGTGTCTGAAGCAGGAAGAAAGTGACGGGACAAAGAGATCGTTCTGTTTTAAAAGTTTTCTCATAAGTCCCCAGCATGTCCTTCTTTATGTCTTGTGCTGAGAGCTGAGAAATGGGCACATGTAAAATTGGCTTAATCTTGATTTATCTGCTTTCTGGGAACATTACATAATGCTCAGAATGGGGGTTCTTATGGCAAGGAAGAATATGAGGAAATGATTGTTGAATATGCATCCACTATGTCACAGTAGAGTAAAGGCTAAGAACGACTGTGGCTTAAATATCACATTTAATCATATGCATAAATGAAATTTTCATATATTTCCCTTTTTGAATTCTATAACTTAAATTCATATTTGTCACCGATGGGTAAATTAACTATTGTTGGTTACAACGACTTTTTTCTTTTGGAGTTCAGTCTATGAATTATTGTCTGAGAGGAGCTTGCTGAATTTCATTTTCTCACATACAGGATTCTGAAACCTGTATCTGTTCATTTAGGTTGATGAGTTTGGATCTGCAAGAAGAAAATACCTGGCATGCAAGCATTAACTGTCACACAGACTATGAACTTTAAGAGAGTTGTCCCATTATGCTTCCCAAAATATCCTCAGACTTTGCCACAATTATGTGTAAATATTTAAAATATTTTGTTGTTAAAGTACATATTTTCCATCAGTAATGAAGACAGATAATAGCTACAGTGTTAATATAGTTATACAGTTTCCCCTTTTGAAATTAAAGCAAGACAACTGAGCGATTCTAAGAGGTATTCTGATTCTTACTTCTTTTCACTAGGGCTCTCTAAACCATACGTTATGAACTACATGTGTGATGACATTCATTAAGTAGCTATCCATAAGGATGTATTTAACAGACCTTCAAAATACATATAGACCAGGAGTGAAATCATCAACTTGGCAACATAAGACATCCCCTGGAAAAGGCCCCTATCAGAAACAACTAATAAAAGGACAAATCCCACTTGGGTGGAACTCTGGAGGATGATAGAGACTGGAGAAGGACTCCACAAATGCTGAATCAAAGAAAAAGGAAAAAAAAACACCACCAAGAAAAGGTAGGAGATGGCAGACCTGGACCTGCCAATCTGGGCCCTTCCCTCTAACTCAGTCTTGTATGCCTTAGAGTCACACATAGGCAACAAGGCCTAGGCACCTCGGGCCATGGATGCAGACCATATATCCACTCACAGCAGTGAGTTAGAACCTCTTGCATCTCTAAGTACGGACCCAAGTCCAAAGATATCCACAGCAGAATACAAGCAGCTGATTAGAGCACACATACTAAAAGGACTACAGGAAATAAAAGAGACCACAGCAGAACTGTTGGCAAAAGGTACATACATTCAATGCAGGCTCAGATTAATAAATCACCTAAATGAAAAAAAACTGACGTTTTTGGATTGACGCTTTCTAGCTCCCAGGCTGGGATACAGCAATGGGGAAGCAATCAGAGATAGAAAGACCCCACAAATAAAATTTAAAAATAATAAAATAAAATAAAATAAAATAAAATAAAATAAAATAAAATAAAATAAAATAAAATAAAATAAAATAAAATAAAATAAAATAAAATAAAATAAAATAAATACAATACAATACAATACAATATATAAAAGGAGGTTCAAACTGAACTGTTGTAAGGCAAGTTGGGTTCCAGAATTGGAGAGTGTAATAAAATAGGGACACTGAATAAGGGAGAGAAGTTCAACAAATCATAGGAGCTGGGGAGAAAATTCTGCACAGTAACAAACAGATCAGATCCAGATTCCCCAAGAAGGAAGAGAGATAAGGAAGCTTTCTCCTGGAGATGAAACAATTGCACCTAAAGGGGAATCTTAAAAGTTGTACTGCATACCCAAGGCAAGAATTGGGTGCAGAAGACCTGAGGATATCTGAACTGTTAAACACAGGCTACTCTAAAGGTCCAGTATAAGTTGGACCAAACATCATAGAAGAACCTTAACACATAGCCAATCTATAATAAGAACCTAGGCAAGAGGGAGAAACTGGCTCTCAGAGGTAGCTCATTAAAATAATCAAACACCAGACTTCAGCAAAAAGTTTCAAGCCATACTAAGAAACAGAAAGATATGGCTTTTTCTTTGGATAGAAATAAACTGATGGTGGATATAGGATATTATAAAGGATATTAAGAAGACAATGCATGAGAAAAAAGAATTAGAAATTATAAAAAGAAACATAACAGAAATTATGAGGATGTAAGGGACAATAATGGAGATTGAAAATATACTAGAAGCATACAACAGCAGATTTGAGCAGGCAGAAAAAGAATCAGCAAACCAGCAGAATAACAGAGAAAAGAATAGAAAAAATTGAGCAGTGACTAAGGGACTTGAGAGACAGAATGAAGCTTACCATCATATACATCATGCAATTCCAGAAGAAGAAGCTAAAGGAAAAGGGGCAGAAAGAATACTCAAGGATATGATGGCTGAAAATTTCCCAATTCTTGTGAAAAACATAAATATACATGTCCATGAAACACAACGTACTCCAAATAAAATGTATTCTAATAGACCTACTCTGACATGCATAATAATAAGAATGTCAGATGCCAAACATAGAGAATTCTGGAAGCTGCAAGAGAAATAGGATTCATCACATATAAGGGATCCTCCATAAGACTAAGTGCCAGTTTCTCACCAGAAACCATGGAAGTGAGAAGGTACTGACATTATATATTTAGGGTACTGGAAGAGAAAAACTGCCAGCCCCAAATTCTTTACCCTGAAAAACTGCCTTTCAAAAATAGAGCAGAGTTTAAAATATTCACAGATAAAGAGAGACTGAGAGTTTGTCATTAGAAGACCTGCCTTACAAGAATTAATAAAGGGAGTTAGCTCGTTAAAATAATCAAACACCAGACTTCATCAGAGTTCCTGGTTTGCAGCCTGCCTGCGGAACCTGGACTTGTGCACCCCCGCAGTCATGTGAGAGACTCTTATAAAATCTCATATTATTGACAAATATCTCCTGTTGATTCTATTTCCCTAGAGAACCCTGACTAATACAGACCCAAAGAAACAAATAGGTTGAAGGTGAAAGGATAGAAAAGAAGAATCCATGTAAATAGTTACCAAAAGAAAGCTGGAGTAGCTATATCCAATATCAGACAAAATATACTTTAAGTCAAAGCTGTTTTGAGAGACAAAAGAAGGACACTATATATTAATAAAAGGGTCAATCCACCAAGAAAAATAGCTATCATAAATATTTATTCACCTAACCATGGTGCCCCAAAATTCATGAGGCAAACACAGACAAAACTGAAGGCAGAAATACATATCTCTAAATAATAGTTGGAGACTTCAGTATAACACTTTAATTAATTGATAGACCATCTAGACAAAGGATCAATAAGGAGACAGAGAACTTGAACTATATGATAAATTAAATAGAACTAATAGTCATAAACACAATATTGCACCCCCAAACAGCAGGATATGATTCTTCTAAAGAGCACATGAATCATTTTCTAGGATAGATCACATGTTTTGGGTCACAAAATACATTTTCATGAATTTAAAATAATTGAAATTATACAAAGCATCTTCTCTGATCAAAATGGGAGAAACTGGATATCAATAACAGGCAGAGACTGGGAAAATTACAAATATATGGAAGTTATATTACATAGCAATCAATGGGTCAAAGAAGAAATCACACAAGAAATCAGTAAATATCTTGAGACAAACGAAAACATGGCATATCACAACTAAAGGGATGCAGCAAAGACAGTGCTTAAAGGGAAATGTATAGCCTTAAATGTTTACATTAAAAAAGAAAAAAAAGATCTAAAATCATAAACTTAACTGCATATCTGGAGGAACTGGAAAAAGAAAAGCAAACTAAACCCAAAGCAAGCAGAAGGAAAGAAATAATATGAAATGGGGATTAGAAAAAAACAATAGATAGAGTTAAGAAAATGAAAACTTTGTTCTTTGGAAAGATTGATAAAATTGACAAACCTTTAACTAGATTGTCAAAGAAAAAAATAGCATGCAAATAACATCAGAAATGAAGAGGGGAAATTACTACTGACCTTACAGAAATAAAAAGGATCATAAGAGGATACCATGAACAACTGTATTCCAAAAATTTAGGCAACCCAGACGAAAGAAACAAATTCCTAGAAATACAAATCAACCCATATGGCTCTAAGAGAAATAAAAAAAGCTCAACAGACATAAAGAGATTAAATCCATAATAAAAAAAATTTCCAACAAAAGAATGCCCAGCACCAGTTAGCTTCACATATGAATTCTATTAAACATTCTAAGAAGTATTAATACTAATTGTGCTCAAACCTTCAAAAAAAATTTGAAGAGGAGGGAGCACTACCTAGCGTTCTTTGAGG
>PVKH010021989.1:0-14204 GCA_004027955.1 Chaetophractus vellerosus
GGGGGGGCGGGATATGTTAAAAAAAAAATCCTCTTCCCCAAGACCAGGGGTGGGTAAAGACAATCACATATCACAGCATGTGATTAGCAAATTTGGATCGTGAGATGCCAGGCCCCAAGGGCAGCCATAGTTAGTTGAAGGGCTGCATTTTCTGAACAAACCAAGAAAGCTCAGCTTTGTTGAATCATTGAAGGAGCTCATGGTGCCCTTCCTTATTCCTTCCCCAGGGCACTTAAGAGCTCATTTGTACCCCTTCATGAGTCCCTGGCCCTGTTTCAGCTGAGCAAGACTGACTTGGGAAAGTCCTCTCTGGTGTGCCCCTCCTCTCAGAATTTGCCCTCCAGCCAAAAGCAGTTAGAGAAAATGAAGAGGTTAAAAGAAAACAAACAAACAAATAAACAAAAAACTATAGTGGCAGACAATCTGAGAAAAAGGATTGCCAGTTTCAAACAAAAGGAAGAGGGAAGTCTGTCTCCTGGGAAACAGGGGACAATCAATTCCTGTAAATAGAGGACCTCCAAAACAACTATTAAGCAAAAGCCCAGGACAAGACAAAGGCACAAAAAGACAAGGAAAACCCTGCAAACTTCATGCAGCATTGACAGACCTTCCTGAGAGTAGGGATGGAGCTCACAAAAATCTGTCTTATAAAAATCCAGAATCAGACATACTAGGGAATAAATCTAAGAGTTAACAATTTAAAATATTAAAATGTTCAATGTGCAAAAAAAGTATAAGACAAAAAGAAGAGGATGAAAATACAGAAAATACCAAGAAAAAGAGAATGTGGACATACTGAGCAAAACCTTTTAATAAATGATCTTAGTGCTCAAATAGAAGAAGGAAAATGCAGCAGGAAAAAAACTAAAGGCTATCAGAAAAACGACGAGTGAGCAATATGAGAGTCCTAGGAAACAGGATTTTTTAAAAAATGACCCAAACAGAGTGACTAAAGTTGAGGACCACAGTAACTGAAATAAACATTCCCATGAGTGTTTCAAGAGCAGATTCAAGCTGGCAGAAGAAAAAATTATTGAAATTGAAGACAAGACACTTGAAATGAGTCATGGTTAGGGAGCTGAAAGAAAAAAGAATTAAAAAAGTGAAAATAGCCTAAGACACCTCTGGGACACCATCAAGCATACCAATATATGCATTAAGGGAGTCCCAGAAGGAGAAGAAAGAACGGGGAAGAAGTAATATTCAAAGAAATAATGACAGAGAACTTCCCAAACTTAGCAAAACGTATGAATATGCATATCCAAGTAGCCTAGAGACTACCAAACAGGAAAAACATGAAGAAAAACGCACCCCATTATATATCGATCACACTATCCAATGCAAAGGACAAGGAGAAAAGTCTAAAAGCTGCAAAAGAAAAACATGTTCTGTAAAAGGGAGTCCAAATTAGATTGAGTGCCACTTTTACATCAGAAGCCATGGAGGCAAGAAGACAATGGATTAAAATACTTGAAGTGCTGAAATAAAACAACTGCCAACCAAGAATTTTCTCTCCAGCAACTCTTTTTTCAATAATAAGGGAGAGAATAAGACATTCCCAGAAAACAAAAGCTGAGGGAGTTCATCACTATTAGATCTGTCTTGCAAGCAATGCTATAGGGAGTTCTTCAGACTGAAAGAGAACGTAGACAATTGTTCAAAGCAGCATAAGGAAATGAAGACCTCCAATAATGATAACTATTTGGGTAATTAGATAGGCCAGGATTATGGTAGTGTATTGTTTGGAAGGTGGCTCTAATTGTTACTTCCTACAGTGCTAAAATGCCAATGCATAAACCTAGGTTTTGGGACATACAGTCTACAAAAATATGAGTGGTAACAAGTACAAAAGAAAGGGCGGGGGAGCAGAGAGGTATAAGAAAAGTATATGTGTATACTTATGAATTGAAGTTGGTATCAAACCGAATATTATTGTCATATATTTAGGATATTAAATTTAAACCCCATGGTAACCACAAGGGTAATATATGAAAAATATAGCCAAATAGAAATGAGAAGGCACTCAATATATTACAGCACAAAAATGTCAAATAGCTTCCATTAGATCTGTCTTGTAATGTCTTAAAAGCTTTAATTGAAGAATTGAGAGGGAAAAAAAGTTATAAGACATACAAAGGCTAAATAGCAACATAGCAAAAGAAAGTCCTGCATTATCAGTAGTGACTTTAAATGTAAATGGATTAATCTATCTCATCAAAAGACAGATTAAAAAGCATGACCCTACTATATGCTATTGCATGAAACCCATTCTTAATTCAAAGATACAAGAAGGTTGACAGTGAAAGGATGGGGAAAAATATATCATGCAAGTAGTATGCAAAAGAGACCTGTGATAGCTAAACTAATATCTGTCTATTTTATAGTTCAAAAACAGTTATGAGGGACAAAAATGGTCATTACATGCTGATAAAGGGGACAATTCAACAAGGAGATGTAACAATTATGAATTTATATACACATAACAGCAGAGCCCCAAAATATGTGAAACAAATACTGAACGATTTGATGGGAGAAATTGACAGCTCTATATCAATAGTAGGACATTTTAACACACCACTCTCAATAATAGATAGAACATCTAGTCAGAAGACCATTAAAGAAATACTAGATTTGAATGATACTCTAAACCAACTAGAGCTAACAGACATATATAGAACACTGCACCCAATGAAAACAGAATGCATATTTTTAGAGTGTGCATGGATCATTCTCAAGGATACACCATGTGTTAGGTCACAAAGCAAATCTCAATAAATTAAAAATATATTGAAATCATACAATGTATATTCTGCAACCATAATGGAATGAAGCTAGAAATCAATAACACAGGGAAAGAGGGAAAATTCAAAAATAGATGGAAGTTAAACAACACTCATAAACAACTAATAGGTTAAAGAAGAAATCATAAGTGAAATAAGAAAATATCTTGAGGTGAGTGAAAATGAAAATATAACATACCAAAGTTTATGGGATGAAGTGAAGGCAATGCTGAGAGGGAAATTTAAAGCTCTAAATTCTTACATTAATAAAGAAGAAAGAATTCAAATCAAAGATGAAATCTTGAAACTGGAAGAACTAGAAAAAGAGCAAAGTAAACCCAAAGCAAGCTGAAGGAAGGAAATAACGAAGGTGACAGCAGAGATAAATGGAAAAACAACAACAACAAAAACAATAGAATAAACAAATCAAAAGTTGGTTCTTTGAAAAGATCAATAAAATGGACAAATCTTTAGTTAGACTGAAAAATAGGATATGAATAAGGAATATCAGAAATGGAAAGGGGAACATTACTACTGAACCTATAGTATAAGACTACAACCAACTGTATGCCAATAAGATAACCTAGGTAAAATGGAAAAATTCTTAGAAATACCCACCCTACCTACACTGGCCAAAGAAGAAATAGAATATCTAAAAAAACCAATTACTAGTAAAGAGATTGAATCAGTAATAAATAAAAAAAAACTCCCAACATTGAATAGCCCAGGATGAGATGGCTTCAGATGGGAATTCTAACAAATATTCCAAGAAAACTTAATTCCAATTCTGCTCAAACTCCTCCAAATAGTGAAAACATTCTATAAGCAAATATACCAAAGCCAGATAAGGATACCACAAGAAAAGGAAACTACAGTCCAATATATCCTATGACTATAGACACAAAAATCTTATGTCTTATGAATATAGATGCAAAATTACTCTAACTAGTAACAAACCTAATCCAACAGTATATTAAAAGAATTATACACCATGATCAAGTGGGATTTACCCCTGGTGTGCAAGGTTGGCTCAACATAAGAAAATCCAATAATGTAATATACCACATAAACAGATTGAAAGAAAAAACTCACATGATCATATCAATTGATGCAGAAAAGGCATTTGACAAAATACAGAACCCATTCTTGATGAAACACTTAGAAAACTACTAATAGAAGGAAACTTCCTCATCCTGATAAAGGTATATATGAAAAGCCCACAGCTAATATCCTACTTAATGGTGAAAGACTGAAAACTTTCCCTCTGAAATAAGGAACAAGGCAAGAATGCCCACTGTCACCACAGTTATTCAACATTGTACTGGAAGATCTTGCCAGAGCAAGTAGGCAAGAGAAAGAAATAAAGGCTTCCAAATTGGAAGGGAAGAAGTAAACTCTCCCTATTTGCAAATGATATGATCCTATATACAGAAAATCCTGAAAAATCCACAACAAAGCTTCTAGAGCTAATGAATTAACTCAGCAAAGTGGCCGAATATAAGATCAACACCCCCAAACCAGTAGTGTTTTTATACCCAAGCAATGAACAGTCGGAAGGAGAAAGCAAGAAAAAATTTCATTCACAGTAACAAAAAAAGAAAATTTTTAAAAATCTAGGAATAAATCTAACCAAACATATAAAGGACTTGTATGCAAAAAACTACAAAATACTGCTAAAAGAAATTAAAGAAGTACTAAATGGAAAGATATCTCCTGATCATGGATTGGAAGATTTAATATCGTTAAGATGTCAATACTACCAAAAGCAATTTATACATTCAATTCAATCCCAATCAAAAGTCCAACAATCTTCACTGCAGAAATGGAAAGGCCAATCATCAAGTTTATATGGGTGTGAGGGGCCAGGAATAGCTAAAACCATCTTGAAAAAGATGAATGAAGTTGGAGGACTCTCATTTACTGATCTTAAGACTTATTACAAAGCCACAGTAATCAAAACAGCACGATACTAGCAAAAGGGCAGACATACAGAATAATGGAATGGAACTGAAAGCTCAGAATTCAACCCTCATACTTATGGTCAACTGATTTTTGAGAAGGTGGCAAAGACCATTCAATTGAGAAAGAATACTCTCTTGAACAAATTGTGCTGGGAAAACTGTATCTCCTTATGCAAAAAAAAATAGAAGTAGGACCCTACTTTACACTATATACAAATTTATAAACTCAAAATTTATCAAATACCTAAATAAAAGAGCCAGAACTATCAAACTCCTAGAAAAAAATGTAGGGAAGCAACTTCCAGATCCTGAGTTAGTCAATGGTTTCTTAGATTTTACACCAAAAGCATAAGAAACAAACAAAGAAAGAAACTAGATAAATAGTACCTCATCAAAACTAAAAAGTTTTGTGCATCAAAAGACTTTATCATGAAAGTAAAACAACAAATTACACAATTGAAGAAAACATTTAGAAACCACATACCCAATAAAGGATTAATATCCAGAATAGATAAAGAAATCTTTCAACTTAGTAACAAAAGACAATCAGCCCAATTTAAAAATGGATAAAAGGCTTGAATAGACATCTCTCCAAGGAAGATACACAAATAGAAAGCACACAAAAAGATGCTCAACCATCATTAACCATCAAGGGAATGCAAATCAAAACCTCAGTGAGATACCATTTCTCATCCAGTAGAATAGCTGATATCAGAAAAAAAAAAACAAAAAAAAAAAAACATGAGCAACAGGGACAATCTTAAAGACCCAGGTTAAACCAAGAATCAAAGAACAGCAGTAACACACAGTCTTCTGATACTAAATCCCTACAAAAGAGAGTGAAATTGAGCATCTGAGTAAACTCACAATCCTAATCATATACCTAGATACCAGCAAAAAATTACAAGCCATACTAAGAAAATGGAAGAAATGACCCAAGAAAAGGAATATATCAAAGCCCTAGAAGAGATATGACTGAATGTGATTGAATTAAACTCCCCAATCAAAAGGGATAGGCTGACAAAATGGATTAAAAAAGTGAGCCATCCATATATTGCTTACAAGAAACTCATCTTAGACTCAGGGATACAAACTGGCTGAAAGTGAAAAGTTGGAAAAAGATACTCCACACAAATAGTAACCAAAAAGAGCAAGGGTAGCTATACTAATTTTGGACAAAACAGATTTTAAATGCAAAAAAGTTATGATACAGAAGGTTATTATATATTAATAAAAGGGACGGTCCACCAGAAAGATATAACAGTCATAAATATCTATGTATCTAACCAGGGTGCCCCAAAATACTTGAGGCAAACTCTGGCAAAACTGAAGGGAGAAATATACATCTCTACAATAATCATTGGAGACTTCAACACACCACTCATATCATTTGATATAACAACTAGACAGAAGCTCAACAAGGAAACAGAGAACTTGAACAATATGAAAAATGAGCTAGGCCTAACAGACATATACAGAACACTGCACCCAAACTCAGCAGGTTATACATTCTTCTCAAGTGCCCATGGATCTTTCTCCAGGATAGACCACATGTTATGTCACAATGCAGCTCTCAATAAACAGAAAATGATTTACATTATACAAAGCACTTTCTCAGATCATAATGGAATGAAACTGGAAATGAATAATAGATGGGAAAGAGATACATTTGCAAATGTGTGGAGGTTAAACAACATACTCCTAAATAAACAGTGGGTGAAAGAAGAAATTGCAAGTGAAATCAGTAAATATATTGAGACAAATGAAAAAAGAACATAACTTATCAAAACTTATGGAATACAGTGAAGGCTGCCTTGAGAGGGAAATTTATAGCCCTAGATGCGTTTATCAAAAAAGAAGAAACAGCTAAAATCAAAGATATAAATGAACAACTGGAGAAACTAGAAAAAGAACAGCAAACCAATCCCAAAGCATGCAGAAGGAAAGAAATAATAAAGATTAGAGCATAAATAAATGAAATTGAGAACAGAAAAAAATAGAGAAAATTAGCAAAACCAAAAGCTGGTTCTTTGATAAGATCAATAAAATTAACAAAGCCCTATCTAGACTAACAAAGAAAAAAAAACAGAAAAGATGCAAATAAATAAAATCAGAAATGAAAGGGGGAAGTTACAACCCCACAGAAATAAAAAAGGATCATAAGAGGATATTATGAGAAACAGTATGCCAATAATCTAGCAACCTATATGAAATGGACAAATTCCTAGAAATGCACAAGTAGCTTACACTGACACAACAATAATACAACAACTTAACAAACCAATTACATTTAAAGAGATTGAATTCATCATTAAAAATCACCCAACGAAGAAAAGTTCAGGACCAAATGTATTCACATGTGAATCCTATCAAGCATTTCAAAAAGAATTAACACCAATCTTGTTAAATTCTTCCAAAAAATTGAAGATGAGGGAAAATTACCCAACACATTTTATGAAGCCAATATCACCATAATACCAAAGCCAGATAAAGCCACTAGAAGAAAAGAAAATTACAGACCAATCTATCTAAAAATCATAGATGCAAAAATTCTCAACAAAATTCTTGCAGATAAAATCCAACAGCAAATCAAAAGACTTATACATCACAAGCACGTGAGATTTGTTCCTGGAATGCAAGCCTGGTTCGACATAAGAAAATCAATCAATCTAATACAACACTAACAAATTGAAGGGAAAAAACCACATGACTATCTCGATTGATGCAGAAAAGGCATTTGACAAAACCCAATATCTCTTCTTGAGAAAAACACTTTGAAAGATAGGAATAGAAGGAAAATTCCTCAATATGATAAAATGCATATATGAAAAACCCACAGCCAACATCATACACAGTGGGGAAAGATTGAAAAGTTTTCCTCTAAATTTGGGAATAAGTCAAGGATACCCACTGTCATGATTTTTATTCAACATTCTACTAGAAGTTCTAGCTAGAGCAATTAGACAAGAAAAATTTAAATGCATCCAGATAAGGAAAGAGGAAGTAAAACTCACACTATTTGCAGATGATATGATCCTACATTTAGAAAATTCTGAAATGTATATGACAAAGCTACTTGAGCTAATAAATGAGTTCAGCAAAGTGGTAGGATATAAGATAAACACACAGAAATCAGTAATGTTTTAATACAGGAATATTGAGCAATATGTGGAGGAAATCAGGGAAAAAATTCCATTTACAATAGCAACAAAAAGACTCAAGTACCTAGTAATCAATTTAACCAAAAAAGTACAGGACCCATATGCAGAAAACTACGAAACAATGCTAAAAGAAATCAATGAAGACCTAAACAAATGGAAAGATATTCTATATTCTTGGCAGACTAAATATCCTGAAGATGTCAATCCTACCCAAACTGACTTATAGATTTAGTGCAATACAAATCAAAATTCCAAAAGCCTACTTTACAGAAATAGAGAGGGCAATTACCAAATCATTTGGAAGGGAAAGTGAACCTGAAGAGCCAAAAACATTCTAAAAAAGAAGAGTGACATGGGAGGAATTTCACTGCCTGACCTTGAAACATACTACAATGCTACAGTAGTCAAAACATCATGGTACTGGCATAAAGATAGACACATCAATCAGTGGAATAGAACTGAGAGTCCAGAAATAAATCCTTACCTCTATGACCAACTGGTTTTTGACAAATCTACCAAGTCCATATTAACAGTGTCTTCAAGAAATGGTGCCGGGAGAACTGGATATCTATAGCCAGGGCCATAAAACTACTAGAAGAACATGTAGAAAACACCATAAAGACCATGTGGTAGCTAGTAGTTTCTTGGACCTTACACCGAAAGCACATGCGACAAAAGAAAAAAATAGATAAATAGTACCTCCTCAAAATTAAACACTTTTGCACCTCACATGACTTTGTCAAAGGGTGAAAAGGCAGCTGATCCAACAGGAGAAAATATTTGGAAATCACATGTCTGATAAGCATTTAATATCCATGATATATAAAGAGATGTTACAACTCAACAATAAAAGAGAAATGACCCAATTAAAAAATTGGCAAAAGAGTTGAGTAGACATTTATCCAAAGAAGAAATACAAACGGCAAAAAAACATGTGAAAAAATGTTCAACATCACTAATGATTAAGGAAATGCAAATCAAAACTACAATGAGATATCATTTCACACCTATCAGAATGGCCAGTATTGAAAAGACAGTGAACTACAAGTGTTGCAGAGGAGAGATAGGAACACTTATTCACGGTTGGGGGGGGGGGAGATGTAGAATGGCACAGCCGCTGCAGAGGACTGTTTGGCAGTTCCTAATAAAGTTGAGTATAGATTTGCCACATGACCCTGCAATACCACTGCTGGGTATATACCCAGAAGAATTGAGAGCAGTGACATGAACAGAATTCTGCATACTGATGTTCATAGTGGTGTTATTCATAATTGCCAAATTTGGAAAAAAACTCAGTTGTCCATCAACTGATGAATGGATAAACAAACTTTGGTGTATTCACACGATGGAATATTATGCAGCTATAAGAAAAAATAAAATTGTAAAGTTTGTGACAACATGGATGAGCCCGGAGGACATTGTGTTGAGTGAAGGAAGCCAGACATAAAAGGATAAATACTGTATGATTATGCTACTATGAACTAAATGTTTTGTAACATATTGTATGATTCCATTTATATAAAATGTCAATATAAATCAATTTATAAAGATTAAAATAAAGTAATGATGTAGCTTAAGTAGTTGAGAGCCTGCTTCCCATACATGAGGTTCAGATTCGATCCCTGGTACCTCCTAAAACACCAAATAGTCAAGTGAAAAACCCAACCCCCATTAGGGAACAGAAGTAGCTCAGTCATTGAGCACCTACTTTCCATGTACAAGATCCTGGGTTCAATCCCCAAGTACCTCCTAAAAAACAAACAAACAAACAAAAAGATAAATCTAAGTTTTGTAAACATGATATACAAAGATATAAATGGTAGCAAGTGCAATAGAAATGGTGTAGGGGGCAGTGGGGTATAGGAAAAGTTTAGGCATATGCTAATGAAATTACATTGGTATCAAACCACATAATTGTGATATATTTAGGTTCTTAAATTTTAACCCCATAGTAACCACAAAGAAAACAGAGGAAAATTTATCCAGATAGAAATGAGAAGATACGTACTATAGTACAGCAAAAGAATGCAAATAAATATAAAGTAAGCTTTAACAGACGTGAGAAACCAAAACTTTAGTATATGACTTACAAAGTCTAAATAGCAAAATGGCAGAAGAAAGACGTATTATCAGTAGTGAGTTTAAATGTAAATGGCTTAACCTATCTAGTCAAAGGCAGAGATTGGCAGAATGGATTATCAAGCCTGACTCAACTATATTGCTATCTGCAAGAGACTCAGTTAATGTCAAAGATACAAGTAGATTGATAATGAAAGGATGGAAATATATACCATGCAAGTAGTAAACAAAATAGAGCTGGAGTGGTTATACTAATATCAGAAAAAATAGACTTTAAGGAAAGAACAGTTATGAGGGACAAAGATAGTCATTACAAACTGATAAAGGGCACAATAAAACAGGAAGAATTAATAATTATAAATATATGTACACCTAAAGAAGAATGCAAAGATATATGAAGTGAATACTGTCAAATCTGTAGGGAGAAATTGGCAGTTCCCAATTAATAGTAGGAGATTTTAACACACCACTCTCAATAAGGGATAGAACACCTAGTCAGAAAATCAGTAAGGAAGTATAGGACCAAATGATACATTAAGCCAACTAGACCTAATAGACATATATAGAACCCTGCACCTAACAAAAACAGAATATACCATCTTCTTGAGTATACATGGATCATTCTCCAAGATAAATCATATGTTGGGTCATAAAAGAAGTTGCAATAAATTTAAAAATATTAAAATCACACAACATATATTTTCCAACCTCAATGCAATGAAGCTAGAAATCAATAATAGAGAAAGGAAAAATTTAAAAATATGTGGAAATTAAAAACATACTCTTAGGGGCCGGCTGTAGCCCAGTTGGTAGGACACCGGTACACCACATGGGAGGCCCCGGGTTTGGTTCCCGGGGGCCTCTCTGAGTGGGGCAAGCAGCCATGGGCGGGGCAGAGCCACCTTGGGCAGGGCAAAAAGCCTCCACGGGCAGGGCAAAAAGCTGCCATGGGCAAGGCAAGTAGCCCACGAGCAGAACGGAGCTGCCCGCGAGCAGAACAGAGTCGCCCGCCAGCGGGCCCTTACCCCGCAAGTGGGCAAGGCCGCCGCTCACCAGTGAGCTGACTCGGCACGTCACCGCAGCGGGGAGAGACAAAGCAGACACAGAAGAATGCAAAAAAGTGAACACAGCAAGAACAAGCAGAAAGGGGAGGGGGTATGTAAATAAAAAACAAAAAACATACTCTTAAAACAACCAATTAATTAAAGAGGAAATATGAAACAAAATTAGGAAATATTCTGAGGTGAATGAAAATGAAAATACAACGTACCAAAACTTGTGATGCAGTGAAGGCAGTATAGAGAGAAATTTATAGTTCTAAATGCTTACATTAAAAAAGAAAGACTTCAAGCCTTTCACTTTCAATCTGTCCCCTGTATGATGTTATGTAAGTTTGTTTTTTAAGTTCACAACTTTTACTGTACACTTATTTGTGTATGCTTATGTATGAATGATATACTTCCATAAAATTTTTTTTAAATGAATGAAAAGACTTCAAATTAGAGACCTGACTTCAAGACTGGAAGTACTAGAAAAAAGAAGAGCAAAGCAAACCCAAAGTGAGCAGAAAGAAGGAAATAACAAAGATAAGAGTGGAGATCAATGAAATAGAAAAGGAAAAAAAAAAAGCTATCAACAAAACCAAAAACTAGTTCTTTGAAAAGATTAATAAAATTGACAAACCTTTAGCTAGACTAACAAAGAAAAAAAGGAAAGTAATAACAAATATCAAAAATAAAAGGGAGAAAATACCACTGTCTTCAGTGAAGTAAAAAGGACTATAATTGGATACTATGAACAACTGTATGCCCTAAAACTTGAAAATCTAGATAAAATGGGCAAATTCTGAGAAACACACAAATTACCAATATTGACATAAGAAGAAATAGATCTCCACACAATTTTCTAGTAAAGACATTGAATCAGTAAATCAAAAACCTCAAAAAAGAAGGAAGGAAGGAAGCAAGGAAGGGAGGGAGGGAGGGTGGGAGGAAAGAAGGAAGGAAAAGAAAAACCCAGGAACACAAGGCTTCACAGGGGAATTCTATCAAACATTCCAAGAAGATTTAACTCCATTTCTGCTCAAAGTCTTCCAAAAAAGCAAAGAGGAGGAAATACTCCCTAACTTGTTCTGTGAGGCCCAAACTCACCCTCATACTAAGGCTGGATGAAGACACCTCAAGGAAAGAAAACTATAGACCAATATGTCTTATGAATATAGATGCAAAGATCCTCAAAAATACACTAGCAAGCTGAATCCAACAGCATATTAAAAGAATTATACACCATGATCAAGTTGGATTTATCCCTGGTATGCCAGCTTGGCTCAACATAAGAAAATCAAATAATATAATACACCACATTAACAGGATGAAGGAAAAAATCCACAAGATCATCTCGATCAATGCAGACAATGTTTTTGCCAAAATACAGCACCCCTTCTAAAATGTATTTGACAAAACACTTAGAAAACTACGAATAGCCGGAAACTTCCTCAACATTTTAAAGGGCATATATGAAAAGCCCACAGCTAACATCCTACTTAATGGTGAAAGATTGAAAGATTGAAAGCTTTCCCTCTAACATAAGGAACAAGACAAGGATGCCCACTGTCACCAGTGTTATTCAACATTGTACTAGAAGTTCTTCCCAGAGCAGTTAAGTAAGAAAAAGAAATAAAAGGCACCCAATTGGAAGAGAAGAAATAAAATTATCCCTATTTTCAGATGTTATGATCCTATGTACAGAAAATCCTGAAAAATTCACTACAAAATCCCTAGAGCTAATAATTCAGCAAAGTGGTGGGGCACAAGGTCAACATGTCACAATCACATGGTTCTGCATTCATCACCTCAATCATCATTTGGGCATTTTCATTAGTTCAATAATAATAATAACAAAAAACAAACGAACAAGAAAATCCATCATATAATTGTGCTAAATACCATTGATTGTGTACTTTGGATGAACTGTATGTTTGCTGATTTGTATCAATACATTTGACTTTTTTTTTTTTAAATCAATATGTCAAAATCAGTAGTGTTTCTATAACGAAGCAATGAACAATCAGAAGAAATCAAGAAAAAACTTCCATTCACAATAGCAAGTAAAAGAGTAAAAAGTCTAGGAATAAATCTAACCAAGCATGTAAAGGCTTATACACAGAAAACTGCAAACCATTGCTAAAAGAAATTAAAGAAAATCTAAATAAATGGAAGGATATTCCGTGTTCATGGATTGGAAAACTAAATATCATTAAAATATCAATATTACCCAAAGCAACTTATAGACTCAATACAATCCCATTCAAAATTTCAACAACTTTAATACAGAAATGGAAAAGCCAAACATCAAATTTATACAGAAAGGTAAGGGCTCCAACAGCTAAAGCCATCTCAAAAAAGAAGTATGAAGTTGGAAGACTCACATTTACCAATCTTAAAAATACGAAGCCACAGTAATCAAAACAGCATGGTACTGGCACAGGGACAGAAATATAGACCAATGGAATTGAATTGAAAGCTCAGAATTCAATACTCACATTTATGGCCAAATGATTTTTGACAAGATGGCAAAGGCCATTCTTTTGAACAAATGTTGCTGTGGGGAAAAACTATACAGGAAGCAAAATATCTGGTAGGTATCATTGGGATTTATTTCAACACTGTAAATTCATCATCATTTATATGCAGATAACAACCTGGTGGTGTTTTTGGTCCAGCCACCATAGTGCAAAGCAGATTGCTAAGGGCTCTACTTCATTTTCACTTTTATGCTGCATCCTGTTTCCTAAGTCTTGTCTATTATTGACAATATTCTGAATCCTCTGTATTCTAAAATCTGTGTAGTACTTTGTAAATATTTTAGTGCTATTTAGCACCATCTTTTGGAAATCTTTCAATAAAGATTTAAATTTTAAAATATTTCTGTATATATAATTGGGTGTAAATCAATATCCTTAAACACTAGGAACTGATACAATGAGACATTCTGCTGTTCCTCAGAATTTTAAGCTTACTCCCAATTATCCTTGTGGAATCTGAGACATTGCTGATTTGTGTGTGTGTGTGTGTGTAACAGGATTCTTAAAGCATTGGATCACCCTGTGTGCCTGTGAAAGGGGATTGTGTTTTTAATATGTAACCTTTGCTTACTAAACTTACGTAGCTTCTTCAATGCTATTCTTCAAATCAACTATTTTGACCCAGTTTTACCTCAGTTTC
>PVKH010021990.1:0-14203 GCA_004027955.1 Chaetophractus vellerosus
GTTACTCTTCTTTTTTAGAATGCTTTTGGCTATATGGGTACACTTTCCCTTCCAAATGAATTTGGTAATTGCCTTTTCTAATTCTGTAAAGTAGGTTGTTGGAATTTTGACTGGTATTGCGTTGAATCTGTAAATCAGTTTGGGTAAGCTTGACATCTTCATGGTATTTATTCCTCCATTCCAAGAACACAGAATGTCTTTCCATTTGTTTAGATCTTTTGAAATTTCTTTTAGCATTGTTTTTTAGTTTTCTGCATGTTGGTCTTGTACTTCTTTGGTTAAATTAATTCCTAGGTATTTGAGTCTTTTTGTTGCTATTGTAAATGTAATTTCCCCCCTGATTTCCTCCTCAGATTATTCAGTACTACTGTACAAAAACATTTCTGATTTTTGCGTGTTGATCTTGTATCCTGCCACTTTGTTGAACTTATTTATTAGCTGAAGTAGCTTTGTCATGGATACTTCAGAATTTTTTACATACAGGATCATGTTATCTGCAAACAGTGAGAGTTTTACTTCCTCTTTTCCTATTTGGATGCTTTTAATTTTTTTTTTCTCGTCTAATTGCCCTAGCTAGAACTTCTAGTGCAATATTGAATAACAGTGGGCATCCTTATTTTGTTCCAGATCTTAGAGGGAAAGCATTCAAACTTTTCCCATTGGGTACAGTGTTGGCTGTGGGGTTTCCTATATGCCTTTTATCAGATTGAGAAATTTTTCTTCTATTCCTATCTTTTGAAGTGTTTTTTTTTTTTCAAGAAAAGATGCTGGATTTTGTTGAGTGCCTTTTCTGCGCTGATTGAGATGATCACGTGGGTTTTTTTTTTTCCTTCCATTTGTTAATGTGTATTACATTGATTGATTTTCTTATGTTGAACCAGCCTTGCATACCATGAATAAATCACACTTGGTCGTGATGTATAAGTCTTTTGATATGGTATTGGATTTGATTTGCAAGTCTTTTGTTGACAATTTTTACATCTATGTTCATTAGAGAGATTGGTCTGTAATTTTCTTTTCTTGTAGTATGTTTTTCTGGATATGGGATTAGGGTGATGTTGGCTTCATAAAATGTGTTGGGTAATTTTCCCTCCTCCTTCCAGTTTTTGGAAGAGTTTAAACAGAATTGTTGTTAATTCTTTTCCAAATGCTTGGTAGAATTCACCTGTGAAGTCGTCTAGTCCTGAACTTTTCTTTGCTGAGAGATTTTTGATGACAGATTTAATCTTTCTAAATGTGATTGGTTTGTTAAGTTCTTGTATTTCTTGTAGCATCAGTGTAGGTTGTTTGTGCTTATCTAGGAATTTGTCCATTTCATCTAGGTTGTCTAGTTTGTTGGCATATAGTTTCTCATAATATCCTCTTATGGTCCATTTTATTTCTGTGGGGTCAGTCATAACTTTCCCCTTTGATTTCTGATTGTATTTATTTGCATCTTCTCTTTTTCTTTGTTAGTCTAGCTAGGGGGTTGTCAGTTTTATTGATCTCAAAGAATGAGCTTTTGGTTTTGTCAATTTTCTCTATTGTATTTTTGTTCTCAATTTCATTTACTTCTACTCTAGTCTTTATTATTTCTTTCCTTCATGCTTTGGGATTGGTTTGCTGTTCTTTTTCTAGTTTCTCTAGTTGTTCAGTTAAATTTTGAGTTTAGCTCTTTCTTCTTTTTTATTACGGGCATTTAGGGCTATAAATTTCCCTCTCAAGACTGCTTTTAATGTATCCCATAAGTTTTGGTATGCTGTGTTCTGATTTTCATTTGTCTCAATGTTTTTACTGATTTCACTTGCAATTTCTTCTTTGACCCACTGATTATTTAGGAGTGTGTTGTTCAGCCTCCACACATTTGCAAATTTACCTTTTTCCTGTCTATTATTGATTACCAGTTTCATTCCACTATGATCTTTGCATAATTTCAATCTTTTTATATTTATTGAGAGCTGCATTGTGACCTAACATGTTTTCTATCCCAGAGAAAGATCCATGGACTCTTGAGAAGAATGTATAACCTGCTGACTTTGGATGCAGTGTTCTGTATATGTCTGTTAGGTCTCATTTATCATATTGTTCATGTTCTCTGTTTCCTTGTTGATCTTATGTCTAGTTCAATCTAATGATGTGAGTGTGGTGTTGAAGTCTCCAATGATTATTGTACAGATGTCTTTCTCCCTTCAGTTTTCCTAGTTTGTCTCATGTATTTTAGGGCACCCTGGTTAGGTGCATAGATATTTATGATTGTTATATCTTCCTGGTGGATTGTTCCTTTTATTAATACATAATGGCCTTCTGTATCTCTTATCACTTTTCTGTGTTTAAAGTCTGTTTTGTCTGATATTAATATAGCCACTCCTGCTCTTTTTTGGTTACTATTTGCATGGAATATCTTTTTCCAACCTTTCACTTTCACCGTGTGTCTAAGGTGAGTTTCTTGTAAGCAGCATATGGATAACTCATTTTTAAAATCCATTCTGTCAGCCTGTATGTTTTGATTGGGGAGTTTAATCCATTCCCATTCAATGATATTACTGTAAATGCATTATTTACTTCTACCATTTTATTCTTTGGTTTTCTTATGTCATATATTTTTGTCTCTCTTTTTACTCTTTTGGTTATCCTACTTCTGTTCTTTCTTTTATACTTTCCTCCAGGCTTCTCTCTCCTGTCTTTTTTTTTTTTTCCAGGTTCTTAGGCTTCCTTTAATATTTCTTGCAAAGGTGGATTCTTTTTTGCAGACTCTCTTAGTTTCTGTTTGTTTGTGAATATTTTATACTCACCTTCATATTCCCCCACCCCAACTTCATATTTGAAGGACAGTTTTGCTGAATAAAGAATTCTCGGCTGGCAGTGTTTCTCTTTTAGTATCCAAGTTGTATCATAGCACTGTCTTCTCACCTCCATGGTTTCTGAAGAGAAATCTGCACTAAGTCTTACTGGGCGTCCCTTGTATGTGATGGTTTGCTTTTCCCTTGCTGCTCTGAATTTTCTCTTTGTCAGTGACATTTGACATGATGAATAGTATGTATCTTGGAGAAGGTCTATTTGGATTTATTCTGATTGGGGTATGCTGTGCTTCTTGGACATGTAAGTTCATTTCTTTTGTGAGAGTTGGGAAATTTTCTGCTATTATTTACTCAAATACTCTTTCTGTCCCTTTTCCCTTCTCTTCTCCTTCTGGAACTCTCATGGCATGTATGTTGCATTTCATGTTGTCATTCAACTCTCTGAGCCCCTGCTCAATTTTTTCTACTTTTTTCTCTCTCTTCTTTTCTCTCTTCAGTTTTAGCTGTTCTGTCTTCATTATCACTTTTACTTCTATCATTTCGAGTCTGCTGTTGGATGCCTCTAATGTGTGTGTGTGTTTTTTAAGATTTTATTTTTTATTTATTATATATACCCCTTTTCTGCTTGTTCTCGCTGTGTTCATCTTCTGCGTTCTTTTGTGTCCGCTTGTCTCCCCCCGCTGCAGTGACCCGCCGAGTCAGCTCACCGCGCGGAGGCTTACCCTGCCCGCGGCGGCTTGCCTTCTCAAGGCGGTCTGCCCGCTCGAGGAGGCCCTGGGAACCGAACCCGGGGCCTCCCATGTGGTAAACCGGCACTCTACCAATTGGGCTACAGCCGGCCCCTCTAATGTGTTTTTGATCTCACCTATTGTGTCTTTCATTCTCATGAGCTCTTTTACTTTTCTGTTCAGGATTTCAAATTCTCTTCGTGTTCACTCAATGTTTTCTTGATGTTGTTTATCTCTTTAGCCATATTGTCTCTCAAGTCATTAATTTGACTTTGGGAATTTGTGCATATCTCACTAATTAGTTCTCTCAAATCCTGTGTCTTTTCTGGGGCTTTGATATTTTTCTCTTTTTGGGCCATGTCTTCTATTTTCTTAGTATGGCACATATTTTTTTCCGGATGTCTAGGAATCTAATTAGGATGTAGTTTACTCAGATGCTCAATTTATTTCCCTTTTGTAGGAATTTAATGTTTTACTGCTGCTCTTTGTTTCTTATCTTGACCTGGATCATTAGGATTGTTCCTGCTGTTTGCTCAAAACTGGGCTCTGGATTTCATAATTGATTGTAGACCCTCTTCATAGGTCCTTGGGGAGGGAAGCTATAAAGACCATTAAAAGCCTCTCACTTATTTTTAATTTTCTCACATGCATTTCCTTGGTCTGCCAGCGGATGGTGTTCTTTGGCAGCCCTCTCAGTTCAATGGGAGTGTATTTGTTGCAACACAGACAGGATCAGTGTAATAGAGGTTCCTGCCTGTAGCCTTGTAATTCAAACTTCTCAGAGATGGTTCTTCAGCTTTCTCTGACAGCCCCCTCCCTCTTCCAGGTAGGAAATATTTCCACTACCCTCTGTGCCCTCAACAATCAATCCGGGTTAGTAGAGAAGGAAATTGGGAAGGTCTGATCTCTTTATCCCCTTTCTGGCTCCCAAGGCAAAGAGTGGCATGACCCCATCTGGCCTGGAAGGGCTCGTGGGACACAGCAGACCAACTTTCTGGGTCAAAAGCTGAGTCTGCCTTAGGCTGTGTCCCTCTCTCTCCCCTTTCTTGGGGTGTTGGATCCCTAGAGCCCCATTTGTCTAGCCGCAGGACCAGCAACCGCTGGTTTCAACTCACGGTTCTGTCGCTGTGATTCCCCTCCTTTGTCCCTCTTTCCTCTGGGCGTTGTACAGCCTTCGCCTGGTGTCCTAAACCCTAGAAGATCTTTTTCGAGGTTGTTTCAGCCTGTCCTCTAGCAGTTTTTCTGGAGAGGAGTTTTCCGTGTCTCACTGTCCTTTTTTTATTACACTTTTCAGTTCTAGGATCCACCCTGTCTTACAGCTGTTCAGTCACTGCCCCGTCCCCCCCTTTTTTTTTTACCCATGAGGCTTTTCTGCCTCTGGTATTTTCCCCGTTAGTGTATCCTGTTCTGGGGAGCCAGATGGCATCAATCCAGAAAAGTCTGTTTTGTGTTTAGGTGGTCCAGCAAACAGAGACTGGGTTGAGTGTGCACCTCTTGCCAACAGTTCTGCCACGGTCTCTTTTTTTTGTTTTGTTTTGTTTTTTTTTTACCCTGGAGACACTTTTGTCCGCACCACTCTTGTGTCTCTCTGGACTTGGGTTCCTGTGGCTGGATATGTGTGGGGTTTTAACCATAGAGCTGTGAGGGGCTTTATAGACTGGATCCGTGGCAGAAGGGGCCTGGGGCTGTGCTGCCTCTGTGTGACTCTTAAGCTGCTTGGGGCCAGGTAGGGGGTGGGGGTCCAGACTTGTGGGTCTGGGACGTAAATCTCCCACCTGATTTTGGTGTTTCTTTTTCTTTGATTCAGTATTTGTGGAGTCTTCTCCAGTCTCCATGATACTCCAGCATTCTAAGCAAGTGGGATTTGTCCTCTTAGTAGTTAATTATGAGGGGAGACTTTTCCAGGGGCTGTCTTATGTTGCCATGTTAGTGACATCCTGGTTAGTGACATGCCATGTTAGTGACATCCTGACTTACCTTTTGTTTTGTTGAGAAAGGAAGCCTTGTACCTATTTATGGTGCTGTGGTTTCTAACTTACATGTAGTGTTTCCTGTTGGAAAGGAAGGGAGGATGTCAGTTTGGCTGGAAAGAAATTGTAGGAGAATATGTTGAAGAATCGGTTAGGTGCTGTGATAGAGTTCTGAATGCCAGGCCAAAGATTTTGGGCTTCATCTTGTAGGTAATTTTTTTTTTTTTTTTTTTTTTTTTTCTGAGTAGGAGAAACTTAAAACTGGTATTAGCATGCAGGATGAATTGGAAGGAAAAGCTCTTTAGTCTGCAGCCCTAATATCCTTTTGGCAGTCTGTTCTCTTCCATTCCCTATTCCTGCATGTGTTAATTAGTATGTTCTCTTTGGAAATTGATTAGTACTTTTTAACCAATTTAGAATAATACCCTACTTTTAAAATGCCTGGTGTTATTTGGGCCTGATGGTATTAAAATGGTATACTGCCTTCTATTCTCTCACGGCTGGGGAAATTTGCCCATGGTTTCAAGAAGGAACCAGAGGTAGAAAATTGCCTTTTAATGGTTTTTGGATCAACAGAGAACATTTTAGTAGGCTTTATAAAGGAGCTTCAAAAGCGGAGTATTTTTCTTCTTCCAGACAAATGTCAAAGATCCTCAGCAGCTGACTATCTTATAGTTAGATATCTCTAGAGGAGGAGATCTGCCTCTTTTTTAGAGTAATATTCCAGTGTCCTTTTTTTTTTTAAAGATTGATTTTTATTTACTTATATATCCCCTCCTTGCTGCTTGTGCTCGCTGTGTTTGTTTTTGCTTTGCGTTTTCCCGTGTCTGCTTATCTCCCCTTGCTGCTTCAGCTCACCGCGCGGCGGCTTGCCTTCCCCAGGATGCCCTGGGAACCAAACCCGGGGCCTCCCATGTGGTAAACCAGAGCCCAACCAATTGAGCCACAGCCGGTTCCCTAGTGCCCTTTTTTGATTGTCCTTTTTTACCTAACTGAAAATCTCTCTGCTGTTTTTTTTAAAGTGCTGGGGGTTGGGACTGAAACCCAGACCTCCTATGTGGGAAGCCGGCACTCAACCACTGAGCCACATGGCTTCCCTGAGTTGCTTTTTTTGTTTATTTTGCTTGTTGCTTGTTTTTTTAGGAGGTACTGAACCTGGGACCTCCCATATAGGAGGTGGGCGCTTAACCACTTGAACCATATCAACTCCTGTCTTTCTGTTGTTTTAAAGTGCTATTTAGGTAGGAGGGGTAAGACTATCCTTTTTAAAATAAGCCTTTCATCTTGAAATAGATTTTTAAGTCATTTCATAATTTTGGCCTATTCTGTTCTCCAATCTGTATGAAACAATTTTGGCTTTTTTTTTTTTTAAGTAGTTTTAATAGTTTTGTTTCCCCTAGTTTACAAATCCAAAAGACATTTGATTTTGAAAGGCAAAGAGGTCTAATCTGGTAATCTGGAAGTGTTTTTGTTTTCTCTGTCATGGGAGCTATTGGACTGTGTGGACCGGGTCCTGGCATTTCTTTTGGAATTACTCATCAGTTTTTTGCTTCCTAATTTTATCTCCCATAACTGCTCTCCAAGAAATTGGAAGTTTGCCACCCTCGTGTCTGATAAATCCTGTTTCTTGATATCGTTCATATCCACTGCTTATCTTCACCCTCAGTATCTTAGGTTCTCAATATTTCTTATCTAGACTACTGAAATTCTCCTCACTGGTCTCCCAGCCTCTATAATCTCTTTCCATCCAGTCCATCTTCCGTGTTTGCAGGCTTGATTTGATTTGCAAATCTGATTGTTACTCCCCGCATGTAATTTGTCTGTTTACCAAGGTAAACTTAATTTTTTTCCTGTGGCATACAGGCTCCTGGTGATCTATCCCTGGTGATATCTCCAGCTTCATCTCTGGAGATTTGTCTGCCCCTTTTGTATTTTATGGTCTAGCATTATTAAGCTGCTAGTTATTATCTGAATGCACCATGGTTTACCTTTGCTTGATTACCTGGAAAATTCCATTTTTTTAAGACTTCTCAGCTCAAGTGCTCCTTCCTTTTGGTAAGTCTTCCCTGACTCCCAGTAGATTTAGGTCCTCTTTCTCCTATATTCCTGCTTCAACTGTGTGTGTGCACATGATGGCACTTTCATATTGTGCTGTATTTGTTTGCATGTCTGTCTTCTGTCTGGCAGGTGAGCTACCTAAGGGTTGTTTTTTCATCTCTGCATCTTCATTGCTTAACACTGTATATGGTAAATTCTGAGCATGTTTATAACAGTTTAAGAAGTACTGAGCAATTATGTGCCAGGTTCTCTGCCACAGTGCTAGGGATTCAGTTGTGAAACATACAGATAATATGGAGTTTATAATCTAGTGGTAGATACAGGCTAGTAAATATGTGTGTAGTCCTCTGATGGTGAAGTATTGGCCAGGATCAGAGCACACATCTCAAATGGGCACTCAGCACTGTCCAGTAGTCTTACAATACTTCCCTAATATGTTTGCATTCCCAATATGTGTTTCATAACTTCTCTCATGCTTGCCTATGTTTCTTCTTTCTCTTTTCTCAGTTGATGTTCTTACTTTATTCTTTCATTTAAAAAAAATGGAAGTAAACAAGAATCCCTTCATATTCCCATTACTGAATCAGCAACCTATCTGCCCCTACCCATATTCTGGCTTATTTCCTCTTTTGGTGGATGATATGTCCCTTCCCATCAAAGGCCAGCTCCTTCACTTGTGCACGGATACAGTGTTTTCTTCCCCTCTCAAGGACTCAGCTCCTGTAATTATCTTCCATTAAGTATAGTTAAGTTCTTTCTCTCTACTGAATCATTCCTGTTATTTTACAAATATGCTCTGAAATCACCCAGTTAAAAAAAACATTCCTTTGACCTCTGATACCCCTCCAGCTATGATCCCATTACTTCTCCATCATCACAAGATTTCTTGAAAAAATAGTCTAGTTGCAGTTTCCATTTTCTCTTTCCATTCATTCCTTAAGCCCCTCTTGTTGGTCGTCTTTCCCTACCAATTCCCTGAAATTATTCTTGCCATCTGGCTAAATGTAACGATCATCTTCTGCCTAACCCTACCTGACCACTTAGCGTTGAACACAGTTGGCTCTGTCCTTCTGCATGGAATACTTTCTTCTCTAAGCTTTTATGATATAGCACTCTCCCGGTTGTTCCTTCTTCTTTTAATTTTTAAATTATTTTTAAACAGTTCATTTATTCCTTACCCCCTCCCCCATGGCTCCCTCATCTGCCTACTCGTTGGTTTTGCTTATTGTCTGCTTGTTGTCTGTTTGTTCTTTAGGAGGCACCAGGAACAGAACCCAGTACCTCCCATGTGGGAGGCGGGCACCCAACTGCCTGAGCCACATCCACTCCCCTGGTTGTTCCTTCTTACTGTTTGTGCTGGTGCTTTTCTGTTCTAGGGCCTGGTTTCAGACCCCTTCAGTTCTCTGCCTTTCTTTCCATGGGTAAATTTAAATAATGCCTATATATCTACAACTGCACGTAGTTATATTTTTAGTTCTGACCTGTCCCCCGAATTCCAGATTAGTTAACCCACTTGCCAATTTGACATCTCCACTTGTATCTGAAACCACCTCCAATGTAACATGTCCCAAACTGAACCCTCCTGCCCCACCACCTGCCTTTCACCATTTAGTAGATGGTGTCACCATTGGTTGAGTTACTGAAACAAAAAAATTTAGGTTTCCCTGATCCCTTGATTTCGCTTATCTCCCACAAAATCTAGCCTATATCTCTTCACTTCTGTCCATTTTCACTCCATTATCCTGAAATGTTTGACTCCTAGTTCCTCTGCTTTTTTAACCTGTAAAACATTCTTCATGTTGCAGTTCTAGCAACCTTAAAAAAGTAAATCAGATCATTTTACTTATCTTCCCCAAACCCTGAAATGTTCCAGTGTACTTAGAACTAAATCCAAATGCTTTACTGAGACCTCCAAATCCCATAGGATTTGGCCCTTGTCTCCTCTCCCTCTTGCCGCTGAGCCCTATAGGTTGGTCACTCTGATCTTCTTGTTATATGTAGACTGCTGTGCTACCTTGAATGTTCTGTCCCAAGACCTTTACATGGTTGGCTCCACATCACTCAAATATTAGTCTTAAATAGCACCTTTTTACAGAGGCCTTCCATGATCACCAAATAGAAAGTAACTTCCTCATTCACTCCCTGGTACTCTGTTTCATTTTTCATTGCACATATTTGATATCTCTCCATAGGAGTGTGCATTCCTGGAAGCCAGAATCTTGTGCTTCTTGCTCTGTGCCATATTCCCAGTACCTAGAACAATGCATGGCACATAGTAGGTGCTCAGTAAATATTTTGCTGAATGAACATTTTAAAGAAATAGATTAGAACTGCTAAAACCGAATGGGCTATCTCAAGAGGTATAAATTTCCATCTTGGGAAGTGCTCAAGGAGAGGCCGAAGGTTCATTTGTGGAGGAACTTTTTCATTCATTCTTGGCTTTTTTGTACCCCAGTGCAGCTGAGGGATATGACATGCCCCTATCAGTAACAGTCATTGAAAGGTTTGTAATTCTCTAATTCTCTGCCCAAAGGTGGCTTATCAGATTCTGTAAGTGGTGAATATACTTTGGAAAGCTTCCCAGGTGATTCATGTAGCCTCCCCCAGCAAAAGAGCCTCCCCTTTTAGGGATTTTATGTATTAAATGGGGTTTAGTCTTATGTTTTCCAATGTCTTTTCAATCTCTGTGGGACTCCTTTTTTTTTTAAAGATTTATTTTTATTTATTTCTCCCTACCCCCTTGTTGTTTTTCACTTGCTGAGTCTATTCGTCTTCCTTGTTTCTTTAGGAGGCATCAGGGACCTCCGATGTGGGAGGGAGGTGTCTAATCACTTGAGCCACCTCTGCTCCCTGCTTTCTTGTTTCTCTCATTCTGTTTTTCCTCCCCACGTCTTTTGTGTCATCTTGTCGCCTCAGCTCACTGCACCTGCCCGTCATGTCAGCTCGCTATCTTCTTTAAGAGGCACTGTGAACCTCTGCTACTTTGTTGTGTCTCCCATTAGGTTCTTTTCTTCTTGTGTCTCTTGTTGTGTCAGCTTGCCACACCTGCTCATCACGCCAGCTTGCTGTCTTCTTTAGAAGGCACTGGGATCTGAACCAGCAACCTCCCCTGTGGTAGGCGGGAGCCCAGTTGCCTGAGCCACATCTGCTTCCCTCTGTGGGACACTTGATGCTTATGTTGTCATTGAAAGACCTTGGATTACTGTGGTTATGATATTGATAGCCCCTTATTTTGTTAATTTGCTTCACTGTGGCATTTTTCTTCTCTTTTGTATAATGAAATGAAAGTCCTCTTATGTTTTTATATTTCCTGAAATACTACTCTATCCTCAGTCCCTTACCACAATAACCACTGTTAATAGTTTGGTATTTATTTCTCTAGGTTTTTTTCCTACATTCCAAACTAAAACAAATGACAAAATAAATATATAATATTTTAAAAAATATGAAATGCAATAATTCCTTTTTTTCTCATTTAATATATATTAAATATCTCTACTATCATTGTACAGAGATTTACCTCATCCTTTTACTAGGTTTGTTTTTGGTTACATATCCCCCCCCTTTCTGCTTGCTCTTGCTGTGTTCATTTCTCTGAGTTCTTCTGTGTCCTCTCTGTTCCCCCCCGCTGCAGCGACGCGCCAAGTCAGGTCACTGTGCAGGCAGCTCTGCTCCGTTCGCGGGCAGGTCTGCTTCCGTTCACAGGCGGCTCCGCTTCTGTTCATGGGCGGATCTGCTCGGTGATTTGCCCTGCCTGTGGTGGCTTTTTTTGCCCTGCCCACGGCGGCTCGCCCTTCTCAAGGCAGTCTGCCCACTTTGGAGAGGTCCCTGGGAACCGAACCCGGGGCCTCCCATGTGGTGAACCGGCGCTCTGTCCACTGGGCTACAGCCGGCCCCCTCATTCTTTTAAATAACTGCATAAGATTTCAGTGAATGTCTGTAGGGTAATTTATTTAAGGAATCCCCTTGATGATATGCAGACTATTTTGTTTTTTCAACATAAACATCCTGTTAAATGTCTTTGTTCTGTAAGAGAAATTCTGTAGTCAAAAGGTAAACCATTTTGAACATTAATAAATAATTGCTAGTTGCTCTCCCAAATGGTACAGCCTGTGCTCTCCACAGCAGGACTTTAATTGGGTGCCCTTGCTTCTGTCAGTGTCTTTCATTTTTTGAAGGGTCCAGATGCCTAAAAAGATCAGCAGTGCTTCCACAGTGTTTACCTACTTAAGCAAAATGAAAACTCAGTTGCCATGGTAATGGATTCTAGAGACATAGTCTGATTGTTTTCTGATGTTTGGGTTAGAACTCAGTTCTTTGCCTTTTCTTGGTTAGTAATAAAATGGATTCTAACCTGAAGCAGATTTGAGTTTTCTTAAGTAGTATACTAATTTATCATAGGCAAAAAGATATTTTGGATATATGCATTCCTGGCATTTCCATTTCATGCTGAATGGTGACTCTTGCTAATTTGTCTTCAAGGCTATAGAATGTGGCAGTGGGAAGTTCTCCATCAAGAGTTAGATCTCTTGCCTTTTTTTGAGATAGATAAACAGCTGCTAGAACTTTGAGATAAAAGATAGTTTATAAGGTCCTCAAGGATGAGCACATTATGTTTATAAACCTCTACCATCTATTATTACATGTATTCTGTTAGAAAATAATTCACATTTTTATAATGTTTTGTCACTCAGCCCAGCATCTTTACACTGCCTAGACTACATCCCCATGTAGGTATAATTAAAAATTTAAATAAGGAGATGAAGTTCTGAGGGTTTTAGTGGTTTTTTAAAATTCCTCTTCTTTGAGTAAGCCTCTGGTGTTTAGCCTAACTTTGAGCAGTCATATTTTTTTCTTTATCTTTCCTTTTACAAACAATTAAGAACATAAAGCTTAAGTGTACAGCTTGACAGAGTTTTAAATTCACCCATCTAACCACCTCTCAGATCAAAAGAGAATATTACCAGCACCCTAGAAGCCTCCTTCTTTGCCCCGCCCAGGGACTCCTCCCCCCATAAAAGATAAAAACCATTAACTTGAATTCTGTTACCATATAGATTGGTTTTTGCCTGGTTTAAGTGTTATATAAATGGAATCATACAGTATGTACTTTTTATGTCTGGATTGTGTTGCTCAATATCATACAATTGATTCTCATTATTCATGGATTTGGTAGTGGGAATTCACCTACTTGCTTAAATTTATTTGTAACCTAAAAATCAATATTCGTGGTACTTTTACATTCATTCACAGGCATGTGCAGAGAGGATGAAAATTTGAGTGCCAAATGCACATGTTACCAGCTGAGGTTGAACAAGGCGATGCTTTGCCTTCTTGTTTCAACTCTCATACTGGTAAAGAAGTGTCCTTTTTGCAGTATATTTAGTACCATGTTTTTCACATTTTTTTGTGCTTTTTGTTGATTTCGCTGTTTAAAATGGCCCCAAGTGTGGTGCTGAAGTGCTGCCTACTGTTCCTAAGTGCAAAAAGGCTGCAATATGTCTTAGGGAGAAAATGTGTATTTTAGATAAGCTTTGTTCAGGCATGAGTTATTAAACTAGTGGCTGTGTATTCAATATCAATGAGTCAACAATATATAAAAAATAAGATATCTTTAAATAGGCAGACACATAAAACAAGGTTATGTGTTGTTTGATTGATGAAACATAACCCTGTGTTTCCCCTAGGAACAATGGTTCATTATTCACTAATTCAGTGTTCATGGTGACTGTATAGAACAGAACTACCATGAACAAGAATCTTTACTGCATTTGTGAAATTCATCTATGTTGAGTATAGCAAAAGGTTTTTCTTTTTCATTGCTGTATAGTTCTCTGTTGTAGGCATACACCACAATTTGTTTATCCATTTTACTGTTGATAGGCGTGTAGCTTGTTTCTAGTTTGGGGCTATCATGAGTAAAGCTGCTGTGAACATTCCTCATCATGTCTTCTGTATATGCATTCCTTTCTGTTAGGCATCTACCAAAGAGTAGAATTGTTGGGTTATAGGGTATGTGTGTGTTCATTAGCAATCATTTGTTTTATATTTATAATCATTTTTGTGTTTTGCTTCTTATACAGTTTGTCTGAGAATACAGATCAACCCACAGAACAAAGCAGATTTCCAAGGAATTTCCCCGGAGCGAGCCTTTGCTGATTTTCTCTTTGCCAGCACCATCTTACACCTTGTTGTCATGAACTTTGTTGGCTGAATCATTCACATTTACTCAATTGAGGAGTAGGAGACAAAAATGTAAGTCAAAATCATAGCCCTTGTACCATAATGTTGATTTTAGGAAGAGCTATTGGACGGGACTGGTTTGACCATGGTTGGCTGATGGTATGCTGGCAGAATTTTCCAATGGTCTGCAAAATATGCATTCGTATCATCATGATTCATCAGTGTTACCTCTGCTTTTGGTCATTGCCTTGTCTTCTCACTGTTTTGCAGGTCATTAAGATAACAGAAAATGAGTGTTTGCCTGCAGCTAATGCATTATTAATTTCTGCACCAATAAGTCCACAAAAACTTTTTACTCAGACATCTTGAAGAAGTAAATTAATAGGTTTTTCCTTAAGACTTAGTATAGTTTTTTCCTGACTTTGATCTCAGGTGATTGGAAATGCTGGATCATAGTCCCCATAGTTCCTGGCATAGTGCTTTTTTT
>PVKH010021991.1:0-14198 GCA_004027955.1 Chaetophractus vellerosus
GTGAAGGACAGGAGAGGACTGACTTTGAAGGGTCATGAGAAAGCATGTTGGGGATGATGGAAATGCTCTTTTCTTAATTGTGGCAGTGATTAAACAAGTGTATGTTTGTCAAAACTCATCAAACTTTATGCTAAAAATGGGTGTATTTTATTGTCTATGAATTTTAACCAAACAGAATTGATTTTTTAAAAAGCCAATGAACCTACCTGTCTTGGCTACTGGCAAGAAAGAATTTGTGTGTGTCCGCATAAGAGAAAATGGGATGGAGAGTATAAGCACAACTTTGCTTGCTATTGAAGAGCTATTTATGTTTCTTTGGTCTGAACATACAAATAGTACTTCTGCCTCTTTCTAGTTAATTGCTGAATGTTTCACCATATTGAGACACTTATTAAAGTAATGTCTAAATATGCAGAGTTTGCAAAGTGTAGAATCCAGACAAACATTCTTTTGCTTAATTAGCTCTTTCTTCAAATTAAAAAGAAATGTATTTTAGGGAATTAAGATAGTCACATGATTGCTTTCATTTTTCACTTATTTTAAATATGTAGACATTGTATATATAAAGATATGTCTTTGTATTGTTAGCTATTGCCTAACTTGATCATAGTAAGAAATGTAGGCTATAAAATTATGTTCAGATCAATGGGATAGAATTAGTTGCTCCATTCTTGGGACAGATATTCTGCCCTGTAAACACATTTCAAAAAAGAGATTTTTAAAAAATCTCTTTATTATTTGTTGGAGGATTAATGTTTCAAAGAGGTAAATCCTCTTCCTATCAAGAACTTCAAGTTTAAATTTTAAAGTGTTAAAATGCAGCTAAATTTACTTGGGTGAAATAGAAAAGGAAAGATTAGCCCAAATATAACTATTAGCTAAAAGTAAATATTACTTGGGCAAAAGATCTGAACAGATACTTTACCAAAGATGGCCAATAAGGGTATGAAAAATGCTTAACATCATTAATCATTAGGGAAATAAAGATTAAAACCCCAGAGATACCACTATACAGGCACTAGAATGACTAAAGACACAAAACAAACCAAAAAAATAGCTGACAATACCAAACACTGGCAAGATTGCAGAATAACTGAAACTCTCTTAGAGTGATGGCAGGAAATTAAAATGGTACAGTCACTCCATAAAAGAGTTTGACAGTTTCTTGTAAAACTAAACATGCCTACTCTATGACCCAGCAATTGCATTTACCCCAGAGAAATGCAGCTTGATTCACACAGACCTGTACCTGAATGTTCACAGCAGAATTTTTCTTAATAGCCCAAAACTAGTGAATGGTTAAATTAACTACAGTGCATCCGTACCCTGGGATACTCTTCAACAATAAAAAGGAATGAGCTGTTGCTACAACAACCGGATTGAGCTGCCAGAGACTTACTCTGAGTGAGAAAATCAACTCCAAAAGGTCACATACTATATGGTTATATATATATATAATGTTCTTGAAATGACAACATACATATGGAGAACAGATCAGTGGTTGTCAGGGATGGAGGAGAGGGTGGAAACTGGATGTGGCTATAAAAGGGCAACATGAGGGATCCTTGTGGTGATGGAAATGTTCTATAACTTGACTTTATCAATGTCAATATCCTGGCTGTGATCTTGTTTTATAGTTTTGTAAGTTGTCAGCATTGGTGGAATTGGGGTAAAGAGAACATGGGATCTCTATGCATTATATCTTACAACTGCCTGTGATGCTATAATTATCTCAGAATAAAAAGATTAATTATAAGAAAAGTACATCAAATCATATTATTCCCTCCTCAGTACTATCCAGTAGCTTTCCATCACACTCAAAATCCAAAAATCCTCACCATTGCCTCCCAGCACTTGCATGATCTGGCCCTCAGCATCTACTCCTACCCCATTTCTTTCCATTCTCCTCTTAACTGATTTTACACTGAACTACACTTGACTTCTTTCCATTCCCCAAATTCTCCAAGGCTGTTCCCACCTCACAACTTTCTACTTTTCTATTTTCCCTGCGATACTCTTCTCCCAGGTTTTAGCATGGCTTACTCCCTTACGGGTGCTCAGAATTCACCTCCTTAATCTCACTTTCTCAGTAATCTTATTTGCTGAAATATCACCGCTTGAAAGAGGACTTACCTGGCCACTTTACCTCAAACAGCCCACAACCCAGTCCCACATCGTTTTTTATTATCTGATGCTGCTTAATTTCCCTTTTGGGTATTTACCCTTACCTGGCATTACAGTATCATTTTTACTTGCTTATTTACCATAATAAATGCTGATGTTGAGTTCAATTAGGGTAGGAGCTACATCTTCCCTATTAACCACCAAATCTCATGGACCTAAAATATATTTATTAAATAAATATTTGTAAAATTAATTAATGAAAGAGTAAACAAAAGCAAGTTTGAAAAAAATGCATACATCTATGAGAATGTTTATGTGTAAACTAACTCAAAAAATTATGTTATTTAGTGTTTTAGGCAGGTAAATGTATATTGCTTTTATGGGTAGGGGACACATTATGAGTGAGAGAAGACCTGATGTCATTAATGTTTTTGCAGAAGATATGGGATTATGATCTATGGGAAAAAGTATTTTGTATAAATTTGTTAGCAACTCCTTTCAGTTGCAGTAGTTTTTCTAGTTAATTCTTTTAAGCTGTCCTATAGAGGAATTAGCTGCTATAGTCCTGTCCTTGTCAAAATTGGTCCCTACCTTGGACCCTGTGAGAAAATAGAGTACTTTTTATTATCTCCAAAGAACGGTACCAGTAATTGCAAATTGAAGCAGTATAACAAGCAGTCAACAAATGCTTTGGAATCTCTGTGATCTCATTCCATTGTTGTTATTTGGTTAATTCCTCGATGGACTCTAGTGTTAGAAAAACTAATTTTCCCATTGCAAGTCCCGGAACTGCCTCTCCTTGAAGTTATTCAAACTTTGTGTTATTTTTATCTTTATGGTATCAGCATAGTACCTTGCATGTTGCAGGTTTTCCAAAAAAATGTATTTTAGAATAAAGGTATGAATGAAAAGCAGACATTTAATTTGATTTCACATGTTTAGGAATAGTCATATTTGATAAGCTTGTTTCCTCTGAATCCCCATGAAGTCATGAAATACTACCTTTCTAGAAATTCTTCAATGATGCATTTAATGAGAAATCTGTATACCCACTGAGGATCATGAAGGCCAACATCTCTCACTAAATTCTTGAAGGACACAAAGAACCTCTTTTTATTGTCTGTACTGCTAACTGTGTTTGCTGCAATAGATTTCTATGAATAGATGATGGGTGTCATTATATTTTAATTTGATGCTCTGGCAGGTACCAACAGACTTGGGTGATAGGGGGAATCAATGAGTAGGGAGCTGCTTATGTCGTTAGAGATTTTCTAGGGTGACATTTATTGTCCTTCAGAGAATCAGTATAGCTCAATATAACTGACTTCATTTTATTATGTTTGGAATGTTCATGTTTTCCCATACCAGCTTTGCTTTGTCTTCTTACAATTAAACCAAAAATATTTACAGCATTTTCTGCTTGCAGATTGGCAGAGAAGGCAAGCAAGCTATTACTCTATATAAGTGAGTAGTCTGAGGCATCAGTGTCCCTAGTTCTGCTAAATGTTTAGGTTAGAGCTAAGTTGAAAACCATTGGAGATGGAAAGGATGGTGTTTTTCAAATTTGACCATTAATAAGAATCATGTGGCGAGTTTGGTAAAAACAAGATTCTTGGACCCCATGTCCAGAGACTCCTATTCCATAGTTGCAAGGTGGGCACAAGAAACTGCATTGCTAACATGCTCCCGGATGATGCTGGACTGTGTGCCACGCTCTCTGGAGTGCCTCGTTAGGCTTGCCTGAAGCCAGCCATATGCCTAGAACTAGGAAAGGGGTTGGGGGAAGCAGGTGATAACATTACAAAAATTTAGGTGAAAATCAGCTAGAGGCTTAAGCTGAGGTAGGAGCAGGGAGGCCTGCACCTTCCCAGGAAGAAACTGCGACTTCGTTGAAGACCGATGAGAAATGTGAAGCCAGTTATACGGGAGATGACTCAGGGCATAATGGAGATGATTCATGGAAAGTGGTGACTGCAAAATTGAACAGAGGCATGAAAACAGCAGTGAAGTCGTGACGTGCACAGAACGTCAGACCAGAGCCAATGCGTTCTTTTATTGCATCTGTTCCTTTGAGCATTTTGTCCTAGGGAGCCAATAAATTGTCATTAGTATTGGAAAACAAAATTATCTGACGCTTTTACATAGACTGCATAATGTGTAAATGCATTGTGGTGACGGCCTTGGCAGCCCCTCCTAGTTGCTTTCCAAACATCCTTTCATTCCGTCTGCTTACCAACAGAACCACAATATAAATGAGATTTGATTTTTTCACACTGATGGCACTAACAGTGAGGACAGATTTTATTGAGTGTAACAATGTGCCCAGTTATAAAATTTGATATCTCAGGCTCCTTTACAACTGTGTGACGCCACATAAACAAGTTCTAGAAAGTGCGATATAACTAGAAGACATCTACTAAGTGGGCTTCTGGGAATCCTATTATTTTCCTGATTTAAAGAAAGAAAGAAAGAAAAAGAACAGATTTAGCTCCATTGTGCCCTCTGCCATTTCTTCTTCCTTGCCTGGAATGTGGTCATGAGCATTTATTTGTAGGAGCCATCATTGGAAGCCTTAGGACAAAAGCCATTTGGAAAGCTGGAACCCTGATGGCATCTTGGAGCTTCCATACCTAACTTGGATTGCCTACTCCAGACCTCATGATGCATTGGAAAAGTATAGCCATTTTCTTAAGCAGCTGCTTTTGTATGTGCCTGTTACATGGAGCCAAACAAAATTCCTAACTAATGAGATTGATATCATTATTGAGAATTTACTGTATACCAGCCATGCTTCTAAGAATTTTATGTGTATTGTCTCATTTTATCCTCACAACAGCCCCATGAGATATATTTTTCTATTTTACCAAAAGCTTCTAAGAAGAATCAGTAACGTTTTAAAAAATATACCTTTAATAATGCCAGGGTTAAGTTTAATTGGGTAAATTTGAGTTTCACTTATTTTAATCTGCCTTAACTATTAAGATGGTCTCCTGACCCTCACTTTTATATTGGTATTGTTCTATGTCTTTTATATTGACTTGTAATTACCAGTCTTTACCTCCCATTGGGCTCCAAAACACATTGCAAGAAAGTGGTTGTAGATTATGGAGAGAGACTGATTTGAATAGAAACTGCCCCATTGTAGGTGCTCTCAGTATATAAAATAGCTTAACCATGTATGGCCTGAAATTAATACTACATTCCAGTGGTGCAGATAGTTTCATTAATTTTTTATTATAATCGCCTACCTTAAACGCTTGCCTGCCCTAAATAATGTTTCTTCCTTTCCTCTTTAGAGAAAAGTGATTAGAACATTAAGTGGCACAAATTGACCTGTACCTCAGAAATAAATAAAAGGAGAAATTAGCTTGCGAGGAAATGATTCTGTCTAGAATTTATTAGCAGCTTGAATATGGGGATGGAGGGTAGGAGCCTGGGAGACAAACTGAGAAATCTAGTTTTAAATTAGGTTTTAATATCAGTCTTGAACTCTAGTTCATCCTCAAAATGACTGAAAATGTCTTTGGCATTGAACCTCCCACAAAATCATTATTAAAACTAGGCTAATAGTTTTAATGAATTTCATTGATTCGTCTCCCATATGAAGGGTATCACTGAAGTTTACAAAACCATATCTTCTGAATCAATATGGATTATGTAGTTATAAGGCACAGGCAGAATCAAACTGTAGAATTATTTAACTTTAAAAATCTCAAGAGTTCTAGTTTACAAATGAAGACACTACAACTGAGAGGTGAAAGTCACCACTGCTAGTAACTAAGCCAGAAATAGAATTCAGAGCTCCTAATTCTCAGTTTAATACTCTTTCTAGTATCTCACAGTCTCCCATGAAAGACTTCCCTGGCATTTTTTTTTCACATTCTAAGTCTCACTAGATGCATATAACTTTTAAACCATAGTCTAAAGCAACTGACCACTTTCAAGGGAGCCTTTTACTGTTGTTGAAATCAAATTTCCATTCCAAATGCTACATTTGGTAGCATTTCCTCCAAACAGAAATAGACAAAACTTCCCTATCGAGATCACCTCCATGTTCAAAGAGCATGCTGCTGGGATCATACCGCCCATTCCCAGAGCTGCTAGAAATGGAAGGGAGCATTCTCAGCACAGAGGGCTGGGCTCAGCTCACATCCAGTTCTCCTTTTTTCAACCTCCCTCATCCCCAATTACAAGGTACAACTAACAGCGAGGGTATAAATCCAGGTTTCAAGGTCAGCTGGTACCTCTGTGGAGACAATAAGTCTAGGGGTTAAGAAGCACTTCCTGGGGTCGGAGGCCAGCTCCACTGTCCATTAATTATTTAATTGATCTTAAGCAAGCTACTGATGTCCTCTGTGCTTTGATTTTCTCCTCTGTAAAGTGGAGCTAGCAATATTAACTCCCTTACAGAGTTAAAGGATCAAATGAGAATGAATCATGTAGGGAACCTGACCCATGCTTGCTACAAGAACTAGAGTACTGTCAATAATCCTAAACATAATTCTTGTGAGAAAGATCAAGACTAAGTTCACCCCATCTCATCCTCCAGTTCTCACAAAAGATGAATTCTTCACATTTCCTTTTCATTAATCAAGACTTTTTCCATGGGGTGATTTGGAGACTTCTGAATACTTTTTTTTTCTCCTTATCCTTTTTTTGTCTTGGAAATTTGGAGGAGAGGCAACACCCAGCCATTTAGCCATCTGCATGAATATTTCCCCATAAACGTGTACATCCACAAATCATCATTCCCCTAACCTCAGTATTCTCAGTACTGATTTTCTTTTAGGGGGCCATAGAATATTTTAAGAGTCTGATGACAGCTATTATCATCCCCTCTCCTACCGACCAAATTGACAGCAATCTCAGAGGCAACCACAGCACCTAATTCATATTCATGGACCCTCATCAGGGAAGGTCAGTAGCCACAAAGCCCTCTATTCTAAGCCCACATACATTTCTTAAAATAAGGAGGTTTTCCAAAGGATGGATTAAAAACAAATTTAAAAATCTTGGCTCAGATATAATTTGAGAAAAAAATTTCTCAAATTTTTGAAGTGATTTGTGCATAACATCTATGGAAAAGACACATTGCTCTTCAACACCCTTTCCTTTTGCTGAATGTGATAATATTCTAAATTAGTCAAATCTCTCTTAAGGATCTGCCAAATTTCAAAGCAAAGTTATGTAATCATGCATTTCCAACATAAGAAAAAGTTAAAGTACACATGAAAACATGCCTGAAAATGTGGAAATTTTATCAAAGACAAAATATTTTTATCACCTCAAAATCCAGATAATATAGAACTGCAGTTCTTATTTGTTTAAATTGTCTGCCTGAGGTGTAACTGTGTTAAAGTTAGTTAAGCAGTGGCTTTATGCCTGCTTTGTGTGACAGCTGGGGTATTTTTATTTCATTGACTACACAGCAGAACTGGCCAACTTAATGGTCAAAGTCCAAAATCCTATTCTTATTTCCACTACTGACTCAGTCCATTCTTGCTTCTGTTGATTCACCCAGTGAGCTCCATTACATTTATGAAATCAAATTCAAGGCAAACCTCTGACTCCCATACTTTTTTCATTTGCTGATGGGAGTACAGGAAACCTGGATTGACATTTGTGCTTGAACAAGTCATGGCCTCTCTCGGCCCCAAACTTATTGTCTATCAAGTGGTGGCCAGGTTGAATCCTTATCTTCAGTGTTCGTTCTCTTCTTCATGACTGATCATCAGTGAGCAGCTGATGGACCGTGTGTTGTTTCTCTTCGTGAAGATAATTACCAAAAGCTGAGCACTTAGTAATGCCAAGCACTATGTGTCTTATATATAATTTTTAGAAAACACACAAAATGCAAAAGAACACATTCCATTTTCACAACAACCATAAATTGTAGGCCCTCTTATTATCCCCCTTTGAAAGATGAAGAAACAGCAGATCAGGAAAGTTAGTAACTTGCTCAAGGTCACACAGTTAGCAAGAGGCATAATGAGGACTCAAACCCAGGCTGTCTGGTTCTAGAGATAGCAGCAGAAAGACTGTACTATTGGAGTAAAGCAACAGGGTGTTTATGGTTAGGATTCTTGTAGTAAATTGCTTATTTTCCACTGCATTTTCCTGGATTTAAGAAATGTAACCAAAATTTATATGCTTTAGAATTGGCACCATGAAAAAGAAATTGTTCCTCTAAAATACTTGATATAATGTTTTTTTCCTCGCAAACACATTTACTTTTAATTAAGTCCTTCCCACCCCTCCATATCAGACTTCTGGCTACAGACATATATATTACTGACTGGATAGAAATTAAAAATAAAGTATAATTTAAACTGAGGAGTTCTGGTTGTAGTTTATGTGACCCAAATTTAATTGAAGTTGCACTTTTCATCTGCTTTTGTATGTGCTGACATCCAAAATCCTTGCAAGTTCATTTCCATAAGAAATATTTTGCTCATGAATTATAACTGTTACTCAGAAATACTGAGAGTAGACTACTTCCATCTGAAGAAAGGCTGGGAAATTATGTTAAACTAAAACACATACATTAATAAAAAGACATGATACAAATAAGAAAGGTTCTAGAAATAGTTTTAACATGAAGAATTATTTACATACCCACCAGGTACTTTTCACTTATATTTTTAACTTTGTAGGTAATAAACTAGCTACCTAACATGCCAGAAATTTATGGTAAAGATATTTGTAATATATCTTGCTATTGAACTTCCTAATGGGGCCAGGGCTACAAAGTGAAATAAAATACATTAAAACTAAAATGTTCAAGTGTTTTTAGGATAATAGAGTAGAGTAAAAAAAGTGTTTGGATGGGGAGTCAGGCATCCTTAGTTTTCCAAGCTGTACTGTTAATTTGCCAAGTTTGAGGTTCAGTTTTCTCAATTTGAGGGAAATGAGGAGTTTGGGCTGGATGGTTCTCAAAGGTCATATCCATCTCTGACATCCCACGGTCTTGAGACTGAAAATGTGTAAGGAATCAAATTCCGGGAAATTTGTCCCTGATATATATTATTTTCACTCCCTCTTGGAGAACCCTTTGTTTGGATTGTGATTCTCATTTAAATCAATAGAAAATAAGAGAAAACAAGGCCTACTTAGTTTTTGGCAATGCCCTGTGGTCCTTTTATCACTCACTGACCACATTTATATGCTAGGAAAATATTAAGCCATATATAGTAATCATTATTTGTTAGACTCCACCTCTGTTCAGCTCTTTGGTTGTTCCAGTTTTTAATTTCTCCCTAAGCCTATTCCAAGATTATGATATATGTTAGTGGCTTAGTTTCTTGGCTGCTAAAACAAATACCATACAATGGGTTGGCTTAAACACTGGAAATTTATTGACTCATGGCTTTGAGGCTAGGTAAAGTCCAAACCTGAGGCATCAGTAAGGTGATGCTTTCTCTCTGAAGACTGTGGAGTTCTGGGGCTGGCTGCTGGCAGTCTTCGGGCCTTTGATTTTTCCATCTTATGGCAAAGCAAATGGCGGTGTCTTCTCCTTTCTCTTATGGGTTCTGTTGGCTTCCAACTTCTGACTGCTCCCCATGGCTTCTCTTTCCTCTGTCCAGTTTCCTTTACTGAAAAGAACTTCAGCCATATTGAATTAAGGCTCACCCTCATTCAGTTTGGGAAAAATTTAACTAATAACACCTCCAAAGGTCCTATTTAAAAATGAGGTCACACACACAGGACCAGGCTTAGGGACCTGAACATACCTTTTGGGGGAACGTGATTCAATTCCCAGCCATTAGTATACATTTTAATAACCATATTAGGTTCTTGACTGCAGGTTTTATTCTGGAGATGTGGGGGCCAAGATTAATAAAATAACATAGGAATTGTTTAAGGGTGGTTATTGTACTCCAGTGTTAGGTAAGGTGCTTTGTTTTGAGAAACTTGTTTAGTTAATGGACCAGACTTGGTAAGACCCATAACCCTTCAAACATGCTCTTTTGACACTCCTTTCCTCACCCCCATGTGATATTTTGACAGATCCTACAGACCCTCTGATCAGTTTTAGATATTGGATTAATATTACTTTAAAGTATTAGGAAGACCAGCCTGACCCAAACCAAAACTTTAATCTGAGATCAAATTCAAAGTTTCTCCCCCCATCAAGCCTGATCCAGTCTTGGAAATGGTAGTGGAGAAATATGGTGGTTCCTTTCTTTTCCTCAACAAACCAGTTAAACATACTGTCTCCAATCCTCATGAAAATTCTTTGAAGTAGGCCTCACTATTCCCATTTTGTAGAACCTGAAAATTCATACATAGCATAGGATTTGACACAGAGATGTCTAACACTAAAGCAGGCTCTTTCTGCTGCCCTATGTTGCTTTTCAAAATTTCATGTACCCACATGGTTTGAGTGTATATATGTGTGTGTGTAATTGGATTTGGTTCTCTTATATTATGTTTTCAAATGAAAAAGGATAAAAAATTTCAGTTCAGATACTTTTTGTTTATCTGCATCTGTTTGGAGAGGGACACATGTGTCACAACTTGATAACCTTTTTCATAACTCAGAGGCATTTGGGGTAAGTTCAAAGAGGGGCCATGACTCCTGTCTGTAAAGTGTAAATACTTTACCCATCACAGACACACACACACACTCACACAAGAAACATTTAATTGAAGAAATGTGTACTAAAAAGAAATAAGTTTGTAGACTATATAATTTAATGAATCATTAAAGTGGATTAGAGAACAGGTCAGAAATAGTAAAAGCAATTTGCAAAATAGATAACAGATTAGTAATTTTGAAAAAGATGTGGAGTATTGGTATTTTTCAAATAAAAACATTAATAAATATTTGAGAGAATTTAGGCAGGGAATTTAGAAATGGCATGTTGGGATCAGAAATGAAAGTGTGGTTAGCTCATGTGATGTAATTATATTATTCAGGAAGAGTAATGAGTATCTATTTGAATGTACTATGTGAATTATCCCTGTATGTGTTACACATAGATTGAGACCTGAGGCCATAATTTCCCTCATTCTTCAAGGAACAAGCTTCAAGCTTGAGTTGTTGCTTTGTCTTTGAATGACAAAGAATGTGTTTGAAATAAATTCAGTGATTCCTTGGTTTCTAATTGAAAGTTCTCTAAGGAATATGGTTGGATATAAACCAACCAATGTCTAATGGATCTTGCTTAGAAAGATGTTTCTTTCTCCTAAACAGAAGAAAGCAGTGAGAAATGTGCATAATGCCAAAAATTCATGTATTCTGCTTAATGCATGTGAAAATTACATGGAGGGCAATAAAAAAAGCTCTGACCAACTACAAATGGAAATAGTAACAAGGGACCTATCTGGTCAAATTTACAATAATGCAATATTTAACATCCTAATTCATTTTACAATAGTGTGAAGGTCAACATACATGTTAAGCTATTCTACATCAAATAATGTGATATACTGTAAATGTATAGAGGTCTTTGCTATAGATTAAAATGCGCTAGAAGATGTGAAAGTGCATTTAAAACTTGACACCAAAGAACATAGAGATATAAAGTATAAGACTGCTCTTTTGTCTGTCCTTCAGAAATATGAAATCTCTTTGAAGTTAGGGCAAGTACTGAGATTAAATACACCCATAAAAAATGAAAAATAAAAAAAGCCAAAACACTAAAGCTCTTTATAATCCTGAACTCCAACTTGATCCTGAATTACACGATAAACAACCAAAAGCACCATGACTTTATGCCCCTTCATTTATTTCCCTGGGTCTTAGGGGATCCCTCTGGTTCATTCCTCAGAACTAATAATGAATCCAGCACCTCCGAGATCAAATTGTGGTTTTGAAGTTGAACCTGGAAGCCCTATCTCCACCTTTTGTGAATGTCTCTTATTCTGAGTAGCTTTCTCATGCTCACTTTAACCGAGGTTTGCATCAATCTCTGAATCTGTCTTAGGCTCAATTCATCTCTCTCTACAAGACTTCTCTGTGAAAACTACTTTGTGTCTCTCCCATATCCCATTAATTTAGGCTCCTTGAAACTAAATTTCAGAAAGTTATTAAATATATCTTAAAAAAGAGAAACATTTCCTTGCCAAACCAAATTTTCTTCATCTCTATCAATACTTCCTTGGCCATCCTTTTGCTTAACTCCCATCTCTGTAATAGCTAAACACTTTTAAGATTACTTTTTAAAGATACATTTTAAACATGCTGTATATCGTAGTTTAAGTTTCCTGTTTCTTTCTCCCATCTGCTATTCAAATTTTCTTCTCAGCAGAAACCACACCATTGCTTCATTTCCACACATGGCAGGCATTCAAGCATAGCAAATTGAAATCACAGTTAAACTGAAATGAGAAGGAAATGTGCATCCCAATACCCTGTCAGCTTCCTGCTACCAGAGGCCGTTTGTCTTTTCTACCTTTTTTTCCCTTTTAAGGAAATTAATGTCAAAAGAAAATATCAAAACCCAAATCAGTAGTATCCCCAAACCATTGCTGTACCAATGAATGGATCTGATCATTTAAGGTTTAGGATTTCTATTAAAAGTATTTCTCATGGTGAATCTGAGATGAATGTATCTTCTGAGCTTTCAGTGATTCTTAACCAGCCTTCTAGTTTTCATAGTAGCCTACTTTAGTGACCCCTCTCCTGGCACCAGTTTCTCCCGCCAGGTGGTTCTCTTGGGCAGGGTTCCTTTGCATTCAGCCCAAGCCGAGCTCTTTTCAGTAGGTCCCCATCTGGCCCACGGAATTGCTCCTGTGTCCTTACCCTGCGGCATTGTGGAAGGACAGGCCTTTCCTACACAGCTTGGCTTTTTGCTCTGCCAGGCAGCATGCTCTGATCATCCTTTTATCTTCAGGCTTTTTTCAAGGAAAAGTCCATATGTTCCTCAAGCTCCAGGAGATACAGGGCATACTTTCTGCAGTGTTCTCTGAAATCTCCCTCATTCAAATTCCCTAAGTACTGAGAAAATGCCATAGAACTCAGACAACTTTCTCTAAAACAAACTCTAAAAATCTATCACCACCCTGAATTCTCAGCCCTTGCTTAGGTAGACTGGAGGTCAGGGATGAGCTAATATTGGCAGAACTCAAGTTTTAACCAGCCACTTTGCAAGCCTTGCATAGATGATTAGTGGGACGAGCTTTTTTTGAGTGCTTTTTTCTTTTGTCTGTGATGCATCTGAAATTTTGCTAAAGAGTTAGTGCCAGTACAGTATCTTAACCATTGTATTATCCTCACCAGAGCCTAGCAGGCTGCATGGAACATTCCAGGTACTCAATAAATATTGCTTTCCAGAGAACTGGATTGTTAGTTTTGTAACTATATGATAAGTTTATCTGTTTGAACTGATTAGGGGATATCTAGAAATTTAACCTCAGGTAATGAAGAAATGCTAGAAAGTTGGCACAGCCCAGAGCTGCAGTGGTCCAAAAGGATATTGTGTTAAAGAAATACTAACATTTTTCTATATTGAAGGAAATGAATGTAGTTCCTGCTCTGTATCATTTCTCATTAGTCTAAAGGACATGGTGATGAGCTAGAATTGAAGACTGATTTGCAAAACAGATCTCTAATTTCACTGGGAAGTAGTAGCTAGATTATTTAGATTTTCTGTGTGTGTGTTCAGTGTACGTATGTGGTAGAGGCAAGGAAAAGAGACCTATAGACAGCCATGAAAACTCCCGAAAATGTTTATAAACATCATTTTAGAGCAATGACAAAAAAAACATTGTTTTGGATTCACTCTAAATTTTGAGTCTTAGAGAATCCTATTTTTATTGTGCTAAATTCATAAGTATTTATGATAGAAAATATTGAAGAATAAGTTTTGATAGCCAGTAAGGAAATGTATATGGGTTACGTTTGATATTTGTTAATAAATGTAATGTACTTGGAACATTGTACTGCACACAGCTGATATTTATTCAGTATAATTTGTGTTCATGCTCAAACTGATTACAGATACTAATTTGTATTTTGAAGGGAGTATATGAGGTCAACCAGACTATTGTAAGGATGCCTTATGTGACAAGATGATAAGTCCTAACTTCAGTAAAGTGGTCAGGAAAAAATATGTCAAGAGATCACATCT
>PVKH010021992.1:0-14199 GCA_004027955.1 Chaetophractus vellerosus
GTCTCGGTAGAGGCCAAAGTATTAAGATATGTACATGATTACTACACACAAAATTAAGAACTCCTTAAAGACTAGAAAAGTGATTCTCATCTGGGGCAATTTTCCCTCTCAGGGGATATGAGAGTCTGGAGACATTTTTTATTTTCCCTATTTGGGAGTGCTACTGATCTATTACCAGGGATGCTGCTAACCATCCTACAATCACAGGACAGCTCCCCACCACAAAGAATTATCTGGCCCAAGATGTCAATGGCATTTCTGTTAAGAAGCCTGGATTTAGAGCCAGTTTTTTTTTTAATTATTTATCTTGGTATTTCCCAGCTTCTACTGTGGCATCTTATGCAGAGTAGGTGCTCTGTAAATCTTTATTGAATATTCATTTCCTGAATGCCTTAGGTGGACCAGGCTATGTGCTATGTAAGGAGGTACAATAGTGTGGCATTAGGTTATGATCAAGTCCTAACCCAGGCTGACAGTATTCTCTAGAAGCTCTTGGAAGAACTGTGATAGGTACCGCTGTGATAGGTACATATACAATGTAGCAACAGTCTTGGCAGGACCAAAACCCACTTTTGAGGCATGTTGCTCTGATTTTCCTTCTGGACTGGGAGATTCAAAGAGCATCTATCTTAGGAGAAAACCCCAGGTCAAAACCATTATGCCAAAGAGGCCAGTGGATGCTCCCATATGCCAGGATCCTCAATCCTATTTGCTCCAATTTTAGACTTATAGCTTGTACTGACATTTTTATACTTTGGATTCCCTTGCTTCATCAAATCAAATCTCCCAGGACATATTAAAATAAAATAACCAAGGTTATTTTAGAAAAGATGGAAACTTTATTTAAAAACACTCATTCACCTAATTTATGTTCACTGGGCTGAAGGCAAGAGGTAAGGAATGAGAACCCTGAAGGTTTGGAACAGGAAACAAAGAAAAATTATTTCCTCATTTTTCCTGACCATACCTTTCAAGTCTTCTTCCTGGTTTATCACATTATTTAGAAAAAAACACTTGACCACACCTCCTGACATTGCTCAATTTTTGCTTGAGTGAAAAAGGCTGAGCCAACCTGAAGTTCTCATTACCCTCTGCCCATCACCCAGTAAACAGCCAGTTGATTTCTCACCATTCCAGTCTATTCCTCACCATTCCAGCACACTCTTGGAGAGATGAGACAATCATACCAGCTGCCCCTGGTGGGGCTCTTATTGTTTTTTCTTATTCCAAGTCAGCTATGCAATATCTGTGGTGAGTACACTTTGAGCTAAAACTACTCTAGTATCATAGTCTTCTGAAAGCTACTGACAGGGGATTTTGTGTAGATTTACCTGAGAAAAGACTCTATTCTGACTCTATCTATGGTTGGACTTTAAAAGTGGTATAAAAGGTGGCAGTAGATGGAGAGGAAGGTCTCATAATATAAGTTTTTTAAAGAGGGAACATAGTTATTTTATGATTTTAAATTTCAGTCTATTTTTCTGAAGTTAGACATATGTTTGGGGTTAACTCTTTGTGACTACACAGGAAACAAATAATGGTAATAATCTCTTTCAAATAATGATGACTGCTTTCTTGTCATTATTGAGTTCAGATGTTCCAAGCTACACATCTCCCTTCAACTATCCCCCATGGGGCATGGATAAAAGCCCCATCATCTCACCTCTGAGTGTTGACTCCAGAAACTCTGTGGTCCTATTAAAGAATATAAACTAACTGAGAGGAAAGCTTGGTTCAGGTATAGTTTGACCCCTTAGTCACTTTATGCTCCAATTTCTGAATCTCTGTAGCTTCCTCCATAAATTGAGGATAATGAATGGAGGGGCTGAAGCAGATGACTCCCTAAAGTCTAGTGTAGCTCTCAGACCCATGATTTCTCTTCTATGAGTCTTTACCCTGGAACTGAACAGCAAATCAGCCTAAAAATGATTAGGTGGTACCATCTGTGGCTATATCTTCCTGCCACTCTGTAGCCAACAGCAAAAAGAGTTCAACAGCACAGAAAAGAAACTTGTACTCTTATAGGCCAAAGCCCAGACACTGCCAACTCTAATTTTTCCTCCTTCCCTCTTACTTCCACCATGGTATCCTGAGAATAGGAGATCCCTATGGAGACTTGAAATTGCTTCATTGTGCAAAGTAATTCACTTTGTCTTTCATCCTCAAAGTCAAGCTGATTTGAGTTATTGGCCAGGAACTAAAAATTCTATTTCAATTCCAGAAAATCTGCTGAATTGTACATGTGCACAAAATCTCAGAGAACTGACTCACAATAGTCCCATTGTGCCCAACAAACCATGCCCTTTCTACAATCCCTCCATTCAGATCTTCCTGACTCTTTCCTTTTAAACTGAAGAATCACATTCCCTAGATTCTCTAAATGTTGTGACAGAAACTCCAGCTTAAACTGGAGGTAATGATATGTACAACAATGTACAGGCTAAACGGTTTCTTGTTCAATATCTGTGAGGTATTTTAAAATGAGGAAACTGAGGGCCAGAGAAGTTACATAACTTACTCACAATCCTAAGCTGAGGCACACAGAATTCAGCTAAGGTCTGACAGGATCCAGAGCTCATATCCTCATTTTGCACTAACCATGAGATAATCTGAAGAGAGGTAAGATTTTTCGCTACATCTCAGGATTATGGACAAAACATCTTTAGACACTATCTGTTTTTAGTAGTGATTAACTCTTCTTATTCTGTATTTCTTTAGGAAAATAAAAAATGTGTGTCCAAACATAATGTGTGTCCACACATAATGTGACTTCCTCTGTCCTCATCCCTTGGATTTGGATATGTTGTAGACTAACACTGGAAGTTTATATCAGGGGAATATACTATTGGATAATGGTTTTGATACCTGCCTAGTTATACAAGCAGATAATGTGGTTTGGTGATCATAAAAGCTTTGCCTGCATCCCCTCGGTATTAATCCAATTGTGTTAGGAGAAGATGCAGAGGAGGAAAGAACTGAATCCAGGATGTAGAAAGTGCTATGGACCGGGAGTCAGAAGATACATAATCCAGCTTCTGCTAAACCTCTGATTACTGAGATTTATTAGAAATACCCTCTCTAGGCCTCATCCACAAAATTAGGAAATGATCCTAGAACTCCAAGGCAGGTTCAGTATCCTGATGGGACACAATGGTAAGGATATAAACCAGTTGTTAAAACACTGAAACAGTTCCATCCTGGTTGGTAAAGGAGAAATGCCTGGCATAGCTGGGACCCCAAACTCTCCTTTGTATTGTTTCAGCAATATAGCCAGTGGCCACTAGATTGACTTATGTCTGTGTCATATCTGTCAGTTAATATTTTAATATCATCCCTGTTCTTAGTACTAATGTTTTCTGGGTGTATGGTTCTTACTTCCCCCCACAGAGGTAAGTGAAGAAAACCTCTCCTGCCTGAAACCTCTGTTGAGAACAATGATCAATTCAAACTATACCAATGTAGCCCAAGCTGCCAATGTTCTATTGTCCCTGAGACTCGTTGGGATGCAGAACCGAAGCCTAGAAAAACAGATGATCCAACTAATCAAAGACAATGTGGAAAAGAAAGGTGAGTGCCTGTATTTCTTTAGGAAAATAAAAAATGTGTGTCCAAAATACCCCTGCTACATCTTTTCTAGCTGTATAAAACTTGAATTGACAGAAATGTGCCTCAAAGCATCAATCCTCTGCCACTCACTCCAGAGCTAGGTCTTGCTTTTTTGGGTCCTGAAGATAATTTTCCCTCAAGAGACTACAAGGAAAAGGCAAAAGAAGGTGTGAGCTCTTATTCATTAATATTGTTTAAACTAGCTGAGTTCACAACCAGACAGGGATGTGGACCACCAAGTTAAGAACGCTGGTAATAGTGAGGCAAGCAGGTGCAAGAGAGGCGTGGACTGGGTTTGAGTCCATGCTCTGCCTTGAGTAGGTCACGTCAATAGCAAGCCTCAGTTTTCTTATCAGTATGAGGGAGAAATTATGCCATCCCTACCTACCTCACAATATGTAAAAATTATGAGAAGCCTGAGAGTTTTGATATTCTATGTGGTAGAACATGCAAATCAATTGTTGTTATCGTGGTACCCACAAAAGGAGAAAATTCCAAAATATCCCATTTTCATGAAAAAAAAACTAGAATCTAGTTTGCAATTTCACAGCACTGCTGAAAAAGGCTCTGCTTTGGGAACAAGGAATAGAACAATAAAACATCAGTATGCAGTGGAACCAAAGAAAGAAACCAGAGAAAACAAGTGATAGGAAATACAAACCACAAGGACATGAGTATAGGAAGAAAGGAGGCCAGAAAAAATCACAAGCATGCACTGTGTTGAAATTGGATACTTTTCCTTTCAGAATCAAATTTAAGTTCCGGACAGCTTGCCTTGGCAATACTGGCTTTGGGAGCATGTCATAACCCTGACGAAAAATGTGCATTTAATCCTCACCTGATTGACTGTCTAGAAGAGAAATTCCAAGCAGAAATAGAAAATATGGGTGAGAACCAAATGTTCAGAGACCCTCGACAACCTTTTCTTCTCCCTCACTGATTAAGAACTGTATGGAGTTTCTTTCCACTCTTTCCTTCTCCTCTTCATTCTATTTATCCCATTGTCTTTGCAGGTCGTATTTCTTATCTCCTTTAACATTTAACTTGATTTTTTTGTTTCAAATTTGTTCAATCGAGCACTGACCCTGTGCCAAACACTAATCTATATGTGATGACAAATATACACAAACACAAAAGCAGGGCACAGTCCTCTAGTACTCCAGGTGCTTGACTTTTAGAAAAACAATGAATTACCCTGGAAATAGGCAAACAATACCAGGTGCTGTGTCATAAGTACAGGAGCATTTGATGATAGCTATAAGAAATAAAACTGACCACAGTGCTTTATCATCAGAAAAAATAGGTTGACCGTGGTGGCTGATTTTATTTGAACTGCCACCCAATATTTATCCTATTATTCATTAAGTTCCTCAAACTCCATCTTCCTTTGAGATGGCTTCCAATTCATGCTCCTACTTACTCAACACATTGCTGTTGAGAGTGTAATAGGCGTGGAGGTTGGAGACTTGTATTTTAGTCCTAGCTCTATAAGCACCTGAATGTTGGGATATTATTTTAATCTCTCTAGTTCTGGGTATCTTTAGTTATAAAATGAAGGGAATTGAGCTTAACTGGCTAGCCTAAAATTTAAACTGTCTTTAAATTTCTCAGGTTTGCTTATTCTGTAGGTGATTTCCTATCCTCCCCTCACCACTGTATACTAACTTCTGCTTAAGAGTAGAGAGAGGGGAGTAAAGGAAATAGAAATGGTTTGAAAAATGTATTAATCTAGCACCATTTCCATGAGTAAAGTATTTCTTCTCTTCTCTGCCAGAAATACACAATGGTAATCCACTGACGAACTACTACCAACTCAGCCTGGATGTTTTGGCTTTGTGTCTGTTCAATGGGGACTATTCAATAAGCAAAATTGCTGAACTCTTCACTCCTGAAAATAAAAACTTTTATTTTGGTGGCCAGTTCTCAGTAGGTGAGTTATTGGACCCAATTTCCTTGGTACAGAGGACATAGTCGCCAGCAGATCTTGCGCTTTGAGATTTCTATCAGTAGGTACTTAGATTTTTTTTCTATCCTCTTTAGTCCTCTAGGAAGGGAAATTTCTTTATGAGAAGAATGGGTGGTAGATGGGATCTAAGCCTCTTTCTAGATGTGTGGTATATAAGGAAGACCTGTTTCTACTCCCAGCTTTTCTGTGAGATATATAACCAATGTATGTTAACTCTTGGCTTTAATCTGCTCAATTGTGAAATGAGGATAGATCATGATAATCTTTATATGAAAACATTTTCGGTAGTATACATGTTAGTAAAAATATGCTCTAGAATTTTTGTCTAAATCCTGCCTCTCTCTCTCTCTAATTTATTGGAACCATTCAGACATCTGAGAAAACAGCGTACCCCCTCCAAAACATTGATCCAATATTTTGATCAATAAAGTATTCACAATGGAGGACTTTCCACAGAGTCAGATTACATATCAAAAAATAAGTCCTCTCTACAGCTGTTCAGCCCTGTGGATCCAGACACACTGTTCAGCTTTCTCCAATCAGCTCAAAGCAAATTGCCATTCGGTATTTCTGGATATAACGAGAATATAAGGTTTCTGTTATTCCTTTTCCTATCAGAGAAGGAAGGTGCCACACTAAAGGAAACATATAAAAACAGGTATCAATTCAGAAAAAGAGTCTTTATCTTCCTTTCTCCCAACCTCTTTCATTATCCTTCCTGTTAAGGAGTTTGGAGAAAAAAATCTGTTAAATGCTATTTTTCTAATCAATCACTCTAATGGAACCCTTGGGAATCTTACAAAGACATACTTGGTTTGGTGCATCATCCTGGGTTTCCTCAATTTCTTTTGCCAACATGACTGAAAGAAGAAAAAGATGGAAGCAACCAAAATGTAGAAGTGGAGAACTGTCCATAAGTATGTACCTTCAAATCCATCATGTTTCTATGCCTGAAGCGTGAGGTACTAAGTACCATGGTGCAGAACAACTCAACAAAAGGAAGGAATCTTGAAGTATTGGGGTGCTAGAGGGATGATTGCTATTGAAATGCTTCTCTCCCATCAACAAACCATCCCAGTTTGTTGGGTTTGCCTCCATTTTAGCCCTGAAAGTCCCAAATCCTAGGAAATCCCTAAGTCCCAGGCCAACGGGGATGCTTGCTCACCTTATTACCAACACTTTGTTTCTTGGACAGATACTGGCGCAATGGCTGTCCTGGCTCTGACCTGTGTGAGAAGGAGTATAAGAAATCAGCAGATCAAAATAGATAAAGAGAATTTAGAGGAAATTGATAATCATACAAAGTCACTGGTAAAAAAGATTCTGTCGGAGATAAAAGAAAATGGTCTCATTGGAAACATATACAGTACAGGAGAAGCTATGCAGGTAAGTCAGAGAGTAAAAGAAGAGGCAGAGAGGGAGTCACAGAGGAAAGCAAATCTTTACTCTTTCTTATTGGCCTCCTACAATCTTATTATCCTTTCCGTCTTTCCTATACTAACCTTGATTGATTCACTTGTGTATCTGCTCATGTGATTCCCTTCCACTCACTGAAATGCACTCTTCTCAACTTCAATCTTTGCCTCTCCAAAGAGAGATGCTTTTCCTAACTACCCTTTTGGGTTTTTTGTTTTCTTTTGTTTTGTTTTTATTTCAGTCCTAGAGGCTACCCTGAGCTATCTTACTGTTCTACCACATACAATTTCACACTTCACCAGATACCATTGTTTTATTCTTCCATCTCATCTCCCAAATTAGATTGTTGTTATAGAAGTAATAAGTGGCAGTGATAATAACAGCCAATATCTATTAAGTGTTTAATATACGCCAAGCACTAGTTCAAGTGTTTTACTCTGTTAACTCCTTAATCCACACAATCCTTCCAAGGACAGAGGAATTATTACTTCCATATCCTATAATAGAAGAATGAGTCCTGAGACCATCAGTAACTTGCCTAACATTACTGTCAGCAAGTGACACAGACAGATGTCACCTAGAAAACTTGGTTTCAGATTCACACTTTTTTAAGATTTATTTTTTTTATTTATTACATATTTCTGCTTGTTCTTGCTGTGTTCATTTTTGCGTTCTTCTGTGTCTACTTGTCTCCCCCGCTGCTGCGGCGACCCGCCGAGTCAGCTCACCACGCAGCGGCCTGCCTGCTCACGGTGGCTTGCCCTGCTTGCGGGGGCTTGCCCTGCCCGTGGCGGCTTGCCCTGCCCATGGCAGCTTTGCCCTGCCATGGCGACTTGCCTTCTCAAGGTGATCTGCCCCCTCAAGGAGGCCCCGGGAACCAAACCTGGGGCCTCCTATGTGGTAAACCGGCACACTACCAATTGGGCTATAGCCGGCCCCCAGATTCACACTTTTAACACTTTACACTGTCCTACAAATATTTCCTAATGACTGGGACTTTATTCCTGCCATCATTCATTGATGTATTCAAATCTAAGGGGTAAAAATCAAGAAGCAATCAAGAAAAGTTCATAGAAAAAAATATATTTTTACTGAGTCTAGTATGAAGAGGTGTTTGCGAGGCCACCTCAGGGTGAGAGGCCCTTCAAGGGAGAGAGGGCAGCAAGGACAAAGACCACAGGCATGAAATAATGTTACATATTTTAGGAAGATCAAGGTGTTCCGCGTGGCTAGTGTAGGATCCCCAGTAAGCATTATGAGTTGAAACTAGGCATATAAGCAGGAGTATTATCATCAGGTTGTTTGCATTGTTGATGTTGCTGCTCATGTTATTATTTGTCTGACTAAGAAGTTTGAATGTAATAGAAACAGTGATTTCCTTTTCTGCCTACATATGTGAATCACCTAGAGCAGTTTAGAAAACACCACGTGGGTCCCCCACACCACCCAGTTAATATAGAGAATTAGGAAGGGAGCTTGGGCCTTGGGCATGTTTGAAAGTCCTACAGGTGATTCTAATTCATAGCAGGCTCAAGAGCTACTTGCTAACAAGACAGTTTTTAAGGTGAGAGGTAACATGATTAATTTTGCTCTTTTTTATGTATCCTGTAAATGCATGTTGGCTACACGTGCAAGTCAGCCCATTCTGGTCCTTGCCTTGCTCACTCTAACACCCTCCTAGCTTTTGCTACTTTATAATGCTCCCCCTCCAATCCAATTTACATTCTGTTGCCTGGATAGTATCTGTTCAAAAACCTATTAGACATCCCCACACTGTCAATTAAATGATGTCAGAACCCTCACCCTCACATCCAAGGGTCTACCAATCTGATCCAAACCTCTGCTCCAGCATCTTTTTCCACAACTGCCCTGAGTGTTCCCTATGCAGTCAGTTGTGCTAGACCAGGAGGAGCCCATGGGGATCTTGCTAAAATGTAGATATTCTCATTACTGAATGTAATAGAAACAGTGGCCCTTCCTACCCCAGTACCTTTGCTTATGCTGCTGGCTCTGGGTACAGTGCTCACCTTCTCATGTCACCCACTGACGTGCTGTCATACCTTCAAGGCTTATCTCAAGTATCACCTTCTCCATGGAGCCTTCCTTCAGCCTCAATTAAATGCTTATAAGGTCTTCCTCCTTTGAAAGGCCATTTCTCTAGATGCTTCTCTTACTGCATTCATCTTATGGCTGTTTTACATTAGCTCATCCATGAGCAAATATTGAGTGCCTCCTATACGGCAGGTATTGTTTCAGCATTGAGGATACAGGAGTAAACGTAGGGAAAATCTGTTCTCATTGGAACTTTATTTTGTGTTATTAAACAATTCCCTGTTTCTCCATCCAAACTAGTTCATATGCTTCATGAGGGGAGGAAATGTACTTAGTTGTCTTTGTAAGCTCCTAAAGAGCCTCCTGCATAGTCAGTGCTCAACAAATACTTGCTGAAATAGTTGTGTAGACTTCCACATTAATTGAAATCTCCCCCCCCCCCTTTCTTTCTATGACATTAGGCCCTTTTTGTCTCATCAAACTATTATGAAGAGAACGAATGGAACTGTCAACAGACTCTGGACACAGTGCTCAAGGAAATTTCTCAGGGACCATTCAGTATTCCAACAGCCGCAGCCCAGATCTTACCCGCCCTGATGGAAAAGACCTACTTGGAAGTTAACAGAAGCTCTTCTTGTGTCTATGGTATAAGCAATTAAAGATCAAACTGTTTTGCCTTCTAGTGTCAAACCCAAAGCATGTGAGATATAAATGTCCTCAAGAGACCAGCAGTAACCAGATAAATCACCCAAGCAAAAGAGTTCCCAGATAGAACTCAGGCCTCGATACATCACTTGGAAGGAATATGGCAGTATTCTCAGAAAATTGTATGATGGGTAATTTATTCAAACACTTAGTTTTACAACAAGGTAGACAGGGCAGGGACCTTACCTTCTATATTAGTCAGCCAAAAGGGTGCCAATGCAAAATACCAGAAATCTGTTGGCTTTTATAAAGGGTATTTATTTGGGGTAGAAGCTTACAGTTAACAGGCCATAAAGCATAAGTTACTTCCCTCACCAAAGTCTATTGCCCCGTGTTGGAGCAAGATGCTGCTGACGTCTGCTAAGAGTTCAGTCTTCCTGGGTTCCTCTCTTCCCAGGGCTCCATTTCTCTCTGGGCTCAGCTGCTGAGCCCTCTCCACAAGGCCAGCTGTAGACTATCAGGCAAACGGTTCTGTCTCTCTCCCCGGAGCTTCTGCCCTAAGAAGCCGTCTCTATTCCTCTGTGTTCTTCTCCTGCGTGTTCACTTTCCAAGCTCCAGTATTAAAACTCCAACTCTCTTCTCTGCTGTGTAGTTTTCTCTATGAAGTTCCCTTGGTGAACCGGGACCCAACGTCCCATGACGTGGCCCAATCAAAGCCCTAATCATAATTTAATCACGCCCAGGTACAGACCAGTTTACAAACATAATCCAACATCTATTTTTGGAATTCATAAACAATGCCAAATTGTTACACCTTCTATCTCTGTTCATTCCTGACTCAGTTGCTTACAGGTTTAGGAACCTTGGATGAAATTTTTACCTTCTAAGCCTCAGTGTTCTAATGAAAAAAAAATGGGAATGATATTATGAACCACATATATGGACCACAGGTTTTTGTAAGAATTGAATGAGATAATCAGTGAATCCTTATATAATGAGTACTACAGTGCCTGGCACTTAAAAGGTTGGAAAAAATAAGATTATAATAATAAAGGCAAGAATGATTAAGCATTATTGTATGCTGTACAAAGGCCAATAATGCAGGAGCCTCTAAGAGAAATGGGAGTGGAGCAACTGAGTTGCTTAATTAGCTGGCAGTTGAGCTAAACACCAGCATTTGAAAAGCCAATGAGGTTCTGGTTTTAATTCCTGCTGTAGTCATATGAGAGATCTGCCCTTCAATCGATGACACTTGCTTCTTGTAGCAAATCCTTATCTACAAGAAGGAAAGGGAAAAAGAGTAAGGGTTGGATACGTGTGCAAGTTCCAACATCATTCTTCTTTTCCTTAATATTACTGTCTGCTTTTCTGTCTCTGCCAGACAAATTCAACATCTCCATTCATGTGCCTGGACCTGTGCCACCTACGAAATCACCCTCGACTATAAAAGTCAATTATTCTGTGATAATCAATGAAACATATTCCACTAAAGTCAATGTGCTGAATGGGTCTGTCTTCCTAGATGTGATGAAGGAAGCACAGAGACAAAATAGGACAATATTTGGGTATGTCTGTATATAATTTAAGGTTGAGGTATTTAGTATGAATTTCTAGAGGCTAAGTAAGCATGCATCTCCAGATTTGACCTGAATACAAAGTACATAATTATTGTTTGTCTAATGGTTGGATGAAACCCAAGTATCTCTCTTTCAGCAAAAATCTTTCAATGCTAGAACCTGTCGGACAAATTGTGTCTAGAAGACTGGTTCTTAACTATTTTTTTGAGTCCTTTGAAAATCTGATGAGAATGACAAAGCTCATCCCAGAAAAATAAGCATACATACAAAATTTGGCAATTAAACCAGGGATTTTACAACCCCCCTGAAGCCCATCCATGCCTTTTCAAGAGATTCATACACCCCCCTGCCTGCCAGGTTATGCTTCCCTGGCCTAAAGAGGTCACATATTAAAATTAAGATATTGGCTTTGCCTCTGAAAAATGTGGTTTATCTGGCTTCTTAAATCTAAATGACAATTATTTTTGTTGTGTGTCTAACAACAGTGCAAGATGCTATCGAGAAAATCATAATAATTATAATATATAATTATAAATGTATACACACACGTGTGTGTGTGTATGTGAAAGGCTTCCTTCAAGGGCTTCCAGGAAGGTAGTTAGAGAAATATGACTAAGGAATATGAATCAGAAATTAACCATATCATTTTTTAATAAACACAACATGAAATACCAAATTATTCTTTCCTGCCCTCTTTCCTAAGAGAAAACCCACTAATTTTTGATGCCTCTGGGACATGAGGTTAACGCTGTCTGATATTGCTTTAGTATTTTCAACAATTACTATCTGGGGGTAGAAGGTTAGAAGTTGTTGACCACAGTGTCTGCTATGGCAGAAGAGGAGGCAAGAACCACAGGCATCATTTCTCTAATTTAGCAGGGAGTGCCTACATCAGAATCACCTAGAATGTTTACAAAAAGTGCAGATTCCTGGCCCCTGCCCAGCCTACAGAGTCAAATATCTGGGGACAGGGCCAGGAAATCAGCATCTTTTTGGTAAGCTCTTCAACTGATTCTCAAACATTAAAGTTTGCAAAATATCTGTGTTGGGTTTCCTTTGCAAATTCGACATTCCTGTAACCAGTCCACTGTGCCCCCACAGCTTCACAATGGAGGAGAGCTCTTGGGGTCCATACATTACCTCCGTTCAGGGTCTATGGGCCAACAATAACGAAAGAACCTACTGGGAACTTCTGAGTGAAGGCAGACCACTGAGCCAAGGTAAAGGAGAGAAAGATGCCAACAAGCACCATGAGACAAAAATGAGCTTTGGTGGAGAATGTGCCAGGGGTTATGGGTACCCTTTGTCCATTACTTGGTGATTCTGCAGTCAGCTTATTTGACCCAGTTCTCTTTCTTCTTCCTTTTCAGGAGCTGGTAGTTATGTTGTCCACGATAATGAGAATTTGGGGATTCGTTGGAGCAAATACTAATAGGCCTAAACCTTCCAGCTGGATCTAATCCTTTTGCAGTGGAATTCATGTGGAAATTAGCCTCAAGCTTCCCTTTTCATTTACCTCAATCCCAACAGGAGAGTCAAGAACCTCCTCTTCTTTCTCTGCATGTTCAATTAAAAAAACCAATAACTGTATGAAGAAAGCATGTTTTAATCAGTTCATTTCAAAAAAGGATTATTATAAAAGGAAGGACAACTCAATAGGTAGAAGTAAAAAGAGATCAGATCACATCCTTAATAAACTTTGTTCTACTCAAGGTCCCCCCCACTAAATAGCTGGATGATCTTAGGCAATTTGGAAAAATGGAGATAAGATTCTAAATCTAGTACTTCAGCAGCAACCAACGAGATCAAACAAAGGTTTGTAGGGAGACTTGGTGCTCTGAGGCCCAGGCGCAAGGAAGGAATTGAGTGATCATATAGACCTCATAAGGGCAGTGGATAGAGAGAGAAAAATGATGCTCGGGAGAAAAGGGGGAATGTGAGGCTTCTACACTTAAAAAAAAAAAAAAAGTCAGTCTATAAAGTTTGGGAAACAATACTGTGCCCTTCTCCACCTGTCTCCCATGGGTCCTACTTGTTTTTCTCCAACATCTCTTTTCCTTCTTTCTCTACCCATAAAATCACCCTGGTATACTGTATTAGTCAGTCAAAGGGGTGCCTTTGCAAATTACCAATGATTGGTTGGTTTTTATAAAGGATATTTATTTGGGGTAGAAGCTTACAGTTACCAGGCCCCAAAGCATAAGTTTCTTCCCTCACCAAAGTCCACTGCCACGTGTTGGAGCAAGACACCTGCCGACGTTTGCCAGGGTTCAGGCTTTTTGGGTTCCTCTCTTCCCGGGGCTGCGTTTCTCTCCGGGCTTAGAGCTTCCTCCACAAGGTCAGCTATAGACTATCAGGTGAACGGTTCACTTCTCTTCTCCTGGGGCGTCCTCTCCAACATCGGAACTGCTTCTCAAAAATCTGCTTCTCAAATCTGCTCCCTCTGTCCTTTACCTTGCCTTTTATATTCGATTCCCCCACTCACCAAGGGATAGGGCTCAACGCCCTACTGACATGGCCCAGTCAATGCCCTAATGATAACTTAATCATGCCCAGATGAACAGATTAGTTTACAAGCATGATTCAATATCGATTTTTGGAATTCATAATTACATCAAATGGCTACATATACATATTATCAATAAACACTTCTAAAAAGTCCCTTCTGACTTTTTTAAGCAGAACTTACATGGGGAAAAAAATGAATCATGTCTAAGCTGCATGATCTGGGCTATACTTTTGTTCTAGTCAGGGTTCTCTCAGGAAACAGAATCAACACGAGATCTCTGTTAAAAATATAAGATTTTATAAGAGTCTCTCACGTGACCGTGGGGATACACAAGTCCAGGTTCCGCCGGCAGGCTGCAAGCCAGGGGCTCCGATGAAAGACTGATGAAGGGTCCTCGATGAGTTTGCTCCGATGAAAGACTGATGAAG
>PVKH010021993.1:0-14198 GCA_004027955.1 Chaetophractus vellerosus
GAGGAGAGGCTAATGGATGGATACAAGATGTGAGGGGCAGCCCCTTGCACTCATCTAATGCTTGGTCAGAGTTGCCTTGGACTGTGTTCTTTGGGGTTTGGCAGGAAATTCTCAAGGGCTTCAGACTCCCTTCCCTTGACTTTTCTCTGGTTGGCTCATATAACTTTGAGGTACCTCATGGAGATGGTCTGAGAATGGGAAGTATGTAGGTGGTGTTCCATGCATTGCATAGTGATGAGCCTGTCCTTTCATCACTGTTCTCTCTGTTGGCACAGCAGATCCCCAGTCCAAGAAGTAATGCAGAACTTCCTGGAACTGCTGCAGTAAATGAGGGACAACTGTCCACTGGACATGGACCTGGTGGCCCTGGTGGGAAAGTTGTGAAAGAACCTGCAGGTCAGCCACACCTAGGTGGGGACCTTGCTGGAAATCTGGCTTCACATGCCCCAGCTGGACAGTGAGGATGTGGTTCTGGTGTGACCATGTGCTGGCCCAGCAGGAGGAGTACCAGGCTGCCTGCCAGCTCCTGGAGGTGAGCCTGGGGCAGGGGGCAGCAGAGCAAGAGGGCACCCTGAGCACAGGCAGGAGTGCCTAGCACACGTCCAGGTAACACATCTGGGGGCCCAAGGCCCCGACCTCATTTAGCAGCAAACATGACCCATGTTGGCATGAAGCTATTGAGGCCTTTATATTCCTAATTAGTATGGTGATTCATGTGATTATGGGATGCTATCCCAGATGACACTGGTATGGTACAGGTTATATGGTGTAGGCCTCATATATCTTCCTAAACTTTTACAATTCTGAATTCCAAAGAACACCTGGCACAAAGTGTTTCTTATGAGACTTGTGAGGCCTCTTTCCACCTCTCTTTCACCCCATAGTGCAATCCATGCATAACTTATGTTGATTTTACCCTCAGAATGCTCCTCAATTCCACCCAGTTCTTTCTATTTCCACTCCCCCTCCACAAAGCTAACATACTGTCTCCCTGAAAACTCCCCCAAACCACTTTCTCCTGCCCCTAGAATATGTTCTTCACTCAGCTGCCACAGGGATTTTTCAGATGCAAAGTTGATCACAACAGGTTCTGGCTTCAGTGGTTCCCAGTCCCCTCACTCAGTCCTTGCCTGTTGCCCATCTGGTCTCCCAATGGCCATGCTGGCTGTCCTTCTGTCCTGGAACTCCTGAGCTCATTCACTTCCTCAGGACCTTTCCACATGCTATTTCCTCTTCTAGGGCCTGGAGTCTGGCTACTGGTGTGGCTGGTGCCTTCTGACCCATGAGGTTTCTGTGTCAATGTCACTCCTTTGGGAGACTGTTGCAATTGGTTGTATCTAGGTAGCTTGTCCTTGTTACCACCTCCATGGCTCCTTCCTTGGTTATAATTTCCATCCCATTTATTAGTTTATCTTGGCATTGTCCTTTCCCCCTCACTGCACTGCAGGCCCATGAGGAGGAGCTGCCTGGGTTTTGCCCATCACAGGATCCACAGACAACCCCCATGAACCTGGACCATAGGAGGGCTCAACCATTGTGGATTTGCCAACATAAATGAGTGATGGGGACAGACAAGTGAAGGCCTGATCAGAATTGTAATAACGACAATTAAGGCCACTGGAGTCATGGGATAGCTGACCCCAGGGTAGAAGTGTCACTAGCTCAGGGGGTGGTCCTGGGAGGCCTCCCTGAGGGGTGCCTGCCCCTTATGCTGAGGCCTGAAGATATGACAGGGACACCACTCCAAGAACCGGGATGATTCTGGCCTGTGCAGCCCAATTGGGGCAGGTGTGGATGTTCTGTGAAGTGTCCCTGACAGCTCCCACAGATGGGGACTCAGTAAAGCTATGACCACAGAGGCCCAGGAAAGGGTCCCACAGCCATGAGGAGGCACTGCCCATTGAGTCAGGGATTTTCTGGTTCCATGGAGAGAATTCTGAACAATTCTCAGTGTCTCTAGAAGAAAACATGGCCTCCTCACCACAACCATCCCATGAATACAAGGTCAGTGAGTGCTTGTGGCATTCAAGGCAAGAATAAGCCACTGGGAAAGCACACCGGGATGGCTGATGGAGTTATGTAAATGGCCAGTACACCCAGGCCAAGACTGGAAAATGCAGTTAATGGAAGCAGGCTGTGTTAGGTCAAGGTGATCCATGTATCCTGGCCAGGCACAGAAAGTGGTAATTCCTTCATGGAAGACAGCAGCTTGGGTTCCAGTTTTCATATATCCAGGAGGATGAAGGCAGCCAGTGCTCAGCACACTCTTCTCAGCAGGATTGCCACTCACCACCCAGAAGTAGCCAGGACCTGGTGCAGCTCTGGAATGGCATCCACTATGAGATGGACAGGAAGAGCCTGGGCATAGCCATGCTGACCCCTGTGCAGAGGTTCTCCTGCAGAAAGAATTGTGCATGGTGTGTGGGTTTGTGCTTACCCCATGGGGCTCCCCCTAGGATGAGATGTGAGCTGGGTTTGGGTCTGTGCTTACCCCACAGGGCTCCTCCATGAGCTCAGATAACAGAGCTGGGAATGTTGGGCAGGAGAAACTGATTGGGCAGGTTCTTTTCCTCTCTTTTCATCATTCTGGCCTTTTAAAACTTCCTGTATATTTTTCTCTATTTTATTTCTCATTTTATTATTTTCTATTCCATCTTTTTATTCTTATTCCTCTGTACTTATGATTTTTACATGTGTCAATTATTTATTTTCCTAGGTCTTTTATGGTTTCTCTTCTACTTATTTTATTAAACTATTATTCTTTTTCTCTACTTATCCTATTTTTCTGCTCCTAATTATGTTTACCCCCAAGGGAACAAAGGCAACAGCAAGGAAAAAGAATAAGAGGAACTAATTGTCATAGGGAAACCTTACCACACACACAAAAACAACAAAATAAATCCCTAGGGTAGAAAGAGAAGCTAACCAACTGAATAAATCCATCAAGACAGATGCCTAGACAACAACAAAAAAATTACAAGCCACACTAACAAACAGGAATACATGACCCAGTCTAATGAACAAAATATAAAACAGGATGAGCTGTATAACATGGAACAACTAATCAGAGATGTTCAAACAAATATCATGAGTCAACTTAATGAAGTGAAGGAGGAGATTAAGGTTATTAGAAGACATTGAAAGGACATACCAAAGAAATTGTAAACATATATAAAGATAATGGATATGATGGTGATGAATGGCAAAATGCAAGAAATAAAAAATGCACTGGAAGCACATAACAGCAGATTTGAACAGACAGAGGAAAGAATTAGCAATGTGGAACACAGCATATCTGAAATCAGAGAAATAGTAGAACAGATAGATAAAAAGATAGAAAAAAGCCAGTAGGGACATAGGGACTAGAATGACAACATGAAATGCAGAAACACATGTATTCTAGGTATCCCAGAAGGAAAAGAGGAGGGAAAGGGGATAGAAGGAGTGTTGGAGAAAATGACTGAAAATTTCCAAACTCTATTGAGGGACATGGAATGTACATGTCCAGGTAGTGCAGCACCCCCCAAGCAGTATAAATCCCAACTGGCCTAATTCAAGACATATACTTGTCAAAATGTCCAATACTAAAGATAAAGAGAGAATACTGAAAGCAGCAGAGAAAAGAGATCAGTCACATACAAATGAAACTCAAATTATGTAGCAATTTGGCATTGTTTATGAATTCCAAAATTTAGTTATTGGATTATGTTTGTAAACTGGTCTGTCAGGGGTATCACCTTTAATTGATTAAATTATGATTAGGACTTTGATTGGGCCACATCAATAGGGCAGGGACTCACAGAGAAAAGACATGGCAAAGGTTAGAGTTTGGAGATTTGAGCTGGGGCCCAAGTTTTAAACACATGGGAAAATCAGAGCAGCTGAACTGAGAGAGAATCAAGTCCCAGAGAGAGAGACAGAGCCATTTGCCTGATGGTCTACAGCTGGCCTTGTGAAGATAACAGTGCAGCTGAACCCAGAGAGAGGTAAGCCCTGGGAAGAGAGGAACCCAGGAAGCCTGAACCCTTGCAGACATCAGCAGCCATCATGCCCCAACATGTGGCAATAGACTTTGGTGAGGAAAGTATCTCATGCTTTATGGCCTGGTAACTGTAGATATTACCCCACATAAATACCCTTTATAAAAATCAACCAATTTATGGCATTTTCCTTCAGCATTCCTTTGGCTGACTAATACAGATTAAATGCCAAGTTCTCATCTGAAACCATGGAGGCAAGAAGGCAATGGTATGAAATAGTTTAAGGTGCTAAAGTAAAAGCTTCCAGCCAAGAATTCTCTATCCAGAAAAGCTGGCATTCAAAAATGAGGAAGAGTACAAAAATATTTACAGACAAATAGAAATTAAGAGGGTTTGTTAATAAGAAACCTGTACATCAAGAAATACTAAAGGGAGTTCTGCAGGATGAAACAAAAAGCCAAGAGAGATAGAGTTGGAGGAGATTGTAAGAAAAACTGAAAAGATAAAAAGAAATAAAAGCAATATATGGCATACAGAAACCTAAAGATAATATGGCTAATGTAGGAATTACTTTATGGCAATAACACTGAATGTTAGTGGATTAAATTATCCAATCAAGAGAGAGATTGGCAGAATGGATAAGGAAATAGGACCCATCTATTTGCTGTCTATGAGAAACTCACCTTACACCCAGGGAATAAAGGGGGCTGAAAGTGAATGGGTGGAAAAGAATTTTACATGCAAACAATAACCAAAAATTGGTGGGAGTAGCTCTGCTAATATCAGACAAAATAGACATTAAAAGCAGAAGTATTGTAAAGAGACAAAGAAGGCCACTATATATTAATAAATGGGATAATCTATCAGGAAGAAAGAACAATCATAAACATTTATACACCTAACCAGGGCTCCTAAAACTACATGAGGCAAACATTAGGAAAACTAAGTGAAGAAATAGATGCCTCTACAGTTAAAGTGGGGGATGTTAAACCACCATTAACATCATTAGACAGAACATCTCAACAGAGAACCAACAAAGAAACAAAGACCTTGAGGATCTGGACCTAAAAGACACATACAGAAAATTTCACCCAAATACATCTGGATATCTATTCCTCTCAAGTGCATATTGATCATTCTCTGGGATTGAAAAGATGCTAGGTCCTAAAAAAAACTCTCAATGAATTCAGAAAGATTGAAATTATACAAAGTACTTTCTCTGACCACAATGGAATGATGCTGGAAATTGGTAAGTGGCAGAGAAGCAGATTAGGCACAAAGATATGGAAGTTAAATATATTGTTAGACAATCAGTGGGTCAAGGAGGAAATTCAAAAGAAATCATTAGCTACCATTGAAAATAAAGAAAATGACAAAACAATGTATCAAAAACTATGGGATTTGACAAAATGTACTTAGAGGGAAATTCTTAGCCATAAATTCCTATATTAAAAAAGAAGAAAGATCTAAAATCAAAGACCTAACTACACACAGGGAGGCACTAGAATAAGTACAGCAAACCAAATACATAGCAATTATAAAGAAGGAAATGACAAAGATTAGAGCAGAGCTAAATGAAATTGAAAATAAGAAAGCACTAGAAAAAATAAAACCAAAAACTGGTACTATGCAAAGATTAATAAAATTGACAAACCTTAGCTAGACTAACAGAGAAAAAAAGTGTGAAGGTGCAAATACATAAAATAAGAAATGAGGAAGGAGATATCACCACAGATGCCACAGAAATAGAGTATCATAAGAGGATACTTTGAAAAATTATATGCCAACAAGATGGATAATTTGGAGTGAATGGACAAATTCTTGGAAACCCACAAGCATCCTACATTAAGGAAAGAAGAAATTCATGAACTCAACAGACAAATCATAAGCAATGTGATTGAATTGATCACCTGAAACCTCCCAAATAAGAAGATCCCAGGACCAGATGGTTTCAAAGGTGAATTCTACCTAACATTCCAGAAAGAATTAACAAAAATTCTGCTTAAATTCTTAAGTAGAGGGAAGTTCATTCCCTAATTCATTCTATACTGCCAACATCTCCCCCATACCAAAGCCAAAGATGCCACAAGAAAGGAAATCTACAGACCAATCTCTCTAATGAGTTTAGAGGTTAAATTCCTTAACAAAATCCTTGCTAAATGTATTCAACAAATGAATTATACACCATGACCAAGTGGGTTTCATCCTTCCTATGTAAGTATGGTTCAACATAAGAAAATCAATGTAATACACTGTATAAACAGATTGACAGAAAAAAGTCACATGATAATCTCTATAGATGCAGGAAAAGCACTTGACAAAATATAGCAGCGTTTCTTGATAAAAGCACTTCAAAATATAGTAATAGAAAGAAAATTCCTCAAACTGATAAAGGGCATATATGAAAAATGCACAGCTAACATTATTTTCAATGGTGAAATGCTGAAAGCTTTCCCTCTAAGTCTTGGAATAAGACAAGGATGGTCACTGTCACCTCTCTTGTTTAGCACTGTTAGAAGTACTTGCTCAAGGACCTAAGCAAGGAAAATATATAAAAGGCATCCAAATTCAAAAGGATGAAGTAAAAATTTCATTATTTATTGATGACAAGATCCTATACCACAAAAGCCTTGAGAAAGCTACAATAAGGTTTATAGAGTTTATAAATGAGCTCAGTAAAGTGGCAGGTTATAAGATTAACATGCAAAAATCAGTCACATTTCTGCACACCAATAATGAGCAATCTGAGGAGGAAACCAAGAAAAAAATCTCATTTACAATACCCACTAAAAGAATCAAGTACCTTGTAATAAATTTAACTAAAGATGTAAATGAGTTGTTCACAGAAACTACATAATGCTTTTAAAGTAAATGAATAAACACCTAAAGAAATGGAAGAATATTCCCTGTTTATGGACAGGAAGACTAAACACCAAGACGTCTATCCTATCCAAACTGATTTACAGATTTAACTCAACCCCAATAAAAATTACCACAGCATATTTTATGGAATTGTAAAAGATACCTCTAAAATTTATTTGGAAGTACAAGGGGCCCAGAATAGCCAAAGGCATATTGAAAAAGAAAAAGAAAATCAGAGAAATCACACTTCCTGACTTTAAAACATACTATAAAGCTACAGTGGTCAAAATTGCATTGTATTGGCATGAGCGTAGACATAATGATTAATGGAACTGAATTGAGAGTTCTGAAATCAATCCTTGCATATACAGCCAACTGATATTTGACAAGGCCACCAAGCCAATACAACTGGGAGAGGATGGCCTCTTCAACAATGGTGCTTGGAGAACTGGGTATCCATATCCAAAAGAATGAAAGGGGAACACCATCTCTTACCTTATACAAAAATTAACTCAAGATGGATCAAAGATCTAAATATGAGAGCCAAGATGATGAAGAACTTGGAAGATAATGTAGGGAAGCGTCTACAAGACCTTGTATTAGGAAATGGTTTCATGACATCTAAACCCAAAGCACAGGGAACAAAAGAAAAAAATAGATAAATAGGACCTCCTCATAATTTAAAACTTTTGCATCTTAAAGGTATTTGTCAAGAAAGTGAAAACAGCCTACTGAATGGTAGAAAATATTTGATGACCATATATGATAGGGGCCTAATATCCAGCATATATAACAAAATCCTACATCTCAAAAATGAAAAACAAGCAACCCATTTTTAAAATGGGTGTTTTCAAGAGACACTTCTCCAGAGAAAAAATAAAAATGGCTAAAAATCACATGAAAAGATGCTCAACACCAGTAGCTTTTAGGGAAATGCAAATCAAAACTACAGTGAAATATCATCTTACACCCATTAGACTGGTGGCTTTTTTTAAAAACTGAGTACAAGTGTTGGAGAGGATTTGGAGGAATAGGAACACTTATTCACTGCTGGTGGGAATGTAGAATGAAACAACCATTCTGGAGGGCAGTCTGCCAGTTACTCAGGAACCTAACTATTGAACTGCCATATGATCCAGAAATCCCACTGCTGGGTATATACCCAGAAGAATTGAAAACAGGGAAATGAACAGATATATACAAACCAATGTTCAGAGCAGCATAATTCACTATTTCCAAAACTTGGAAAGAACCCAAATATTCATCAACAGATGAATGGATAAGCAAACTCTGGTATATACATACAATGTATTATAATATTATTCAGATGTAAGAAGGAATGCCATATTAACATATGGGATAACATGGATGAACCTTGAAGATCTTATGCTCAGTGAATCAAGCAGGTACTGATAGATACATATTATATGACCTTACTGACATGAATTAAGCAAGTTGAGGAGACTCACAAAGCTACAGTATGGAAGATAATTTTACAGACAGAAAGGGAATACAGGTTTGTGAGCCAATGCCCATATGGGCAAACTCTATAAGGTGGAAGGGTGTAGTTGTGCAGTAGATGGGCATGACAGTGGTGCAGTGATGGTTGCACAGTCCATGGAACCAAGAAGAGGGATGGGAAGAGGGAGTGGATGAACCATGGGATTTGCAGGTATGTGGTTTAAATGACAATGTTGGGAACATTTTTTTTTGCATAATATGGTAGGGGAGGGTTACTGATTTAGGGTGTTAGATGTGGGAGATATGTGGGACAGAGTACACCTGGGGCAGGCTTCTATGGGGTATGTGAGTGTTCATCCTCAATGCATTGTATCAGTGGGTGGATACCCACACAATGAATGGTAAGGTGTTGGACTCCCATCCTAGGGAGTCTTGCTCTGTTCTGATAGAGGGGTGGGAGTGTCTTGAGAACATAGGCAGTGCCTAATAGGGAAGGACAAGCCAGGATGATAAGCCCTCAATATTGTTGCAACTATGAATCTTGTACTTCAAAGAGTGAAGCTTGGTGGTTGCTGTGGGTCCTGAGGGGAGGGGAAGGGAGGAAAAGAACAGATGGAACATGGGTTATTTTGGGGGCATTGGAATTGTTCTGTATGATTGTGCAATGATGTATTCAGTCCATGTTAAATTTCATCAAAATTTATAAAATTGTATATTCCAAAATGTAAACCAAAATGTAAACCATTGGCCAAGTTTAGTAGCAATGTTTCAATATTTGAATATAAATTGTAACAAATGTACCATCCAAATGGGAAACCCCAATATTCTCTATGTGACTTTTCTGTTACCTAAAGCTTCCTTGAAGATACAATGAAAAAAAAAAAAGACACTGGGTGAATAAATGGAAGAAAATGTCACTATATACAAGACAATAGGTCTTACAGTTATGAAAGTCATAATGCCAAACTTTTTTTATTTTATTTTTTATTTCATTATTATTTCAAATTCTTTTTAACTTTTTTGTATTTTTGTGGCATTTTAAAAATTTTCATTATTTCATTTTCTTAATTTTTTTATGTTGGCTTCACTTTTAATGAATTTTGGGATAACGGAAGTGTTACAACTGTGGCAAGAGGGGGTCATTGGTGCAGGGTGTCAATGATGTGGGATGCATGGGAGGAAGTTCATTTGGGGCATAGTTATGAGACATATGAATGAGTTCCAATGTTCTTGGGACATTGTCATAGTGGGTGGAGAGCCACACAATAATTGAAAGAATATCCAATTCCCATCTTGGCGAGTTCTGCCACATTTGCTAAAGGGACAGCAAAAATCCCCTAAATACAAGGTCATTGACTAGTGAAGTAGGATGGACCATTGATGGGCACTTGATATTGATGACTATACTTATGAACCTTTTCTTTTGAAATTGAAAGTTAACCTAGTATTCTAGGTTCCCTAAGTGTTACCTCACTTAGTGCCTCCTTGTTGCTCAAATGAGCCCTGTCTCGAAGCCAAACTCAGCACATAAATGCATTACCTTCCCACCAGCATGGGACATGACTCCAGGGATAAGCCTCCCTGGCACTAAGGGATTACCTATCAAGCACCAACTAGAAATGCAACTGGAAAAAGACCTTGAAAAAAGGAGGAAATGGTAAAAACAAATGAATTTATATGGCTAACACGCTGCAAAGTGAGTTGTGAGGTCATCCCAGAGGTTAGAATTATGCATGTCTCAGCAGGATCCCATTGACTGCCACTGTAGATATGCCCTCATTTAGTGGGGCTACTGAGAGATCTGGAGACATCCATACACTATGGACAGGGCAGACAGCCCAGGAGTTTAGTACCCTGCTATATTAATCAGCCAAAGGGGTGTTTTTGGAAATATACCAAAAATTGGTCGGTCTTTATAAAGGGTATTTATTTGGGGTAGAAGCTTACAGTTACCAGGCCACAAAGCATAAAGTTCTTCCCTCACCAAAGTCCACGTGTTGGAGCAAGACAGCTGCTGACGTCTCCAGGATTCAGGCTTCTGGGTTCCTCTGTACCTGGGGCTGCATTTCTCTCTGGGTTTAGCTTCTGTTTCCTCCACAAGTTCAGCTGTAGACCATGAGGCTCTCTACACTTTTGCGTCTCTCCACAAGGCCAGCTGTAGACAATCAGGCAAATGGCTCACTTATCTTCTCCTGGAGTGCTTCTCTCCAACATCAGAACTGCTTCTCAAATCTCTGCATCTCAAATCTGCTGCCTAGCCTTTATACTTGAGACCACATCCACTGAGGGGTGAGGCCCAACACCCTCCTGAAGTGGCCCAGTTAATGCCCTTATCATAAATCAATCATGTCCAAATGAACAGATCAGTTTACAAGCATGATCCAATTTATATTTTTGGAATTCATTGTTACATAAAACTGTCAAACCATTACACCTGCCAAGAGAATTTATGCTCCCCTGTGTGACAGAGTAGGACTGTTGTGGTTTCCCTACACATGACTCTTTTGCCCCTTGTATTTGAACCTATAGTTAGGACTAGAGTTGACAGTTTTTGTCCAAGAGACTTAAATCTTTGGGCTTTCCATCTACCAGACTGGTCCTGAATCTCAACAGAGTTGCAACACCTACTCACCAGTTCATTGGACTCACCCAGGACAACTAATAAGGGAATGATGATGGACAATAACCATCCCAAGGAACAGAGAGAGTGCACAACTGCAAGGAAGATAGTCCCGTCCATCTGCCTGATGGGACCTAAGCCCCCTCTCAAATATAGGTGGAGTGGGCATCAACAACCCAGAATCCTCAGTATTGGGGAATGAATAATGGCAGAGGGAAAACATAAGTGTAATATGGGGGCATTTTGGGGACTTTGGAATTGTCTTGAATTACATTGCAATGACAGATACAGAGCATTATATATCTTATAACTTACACAATTGTGTGGGAGAGAGTTTAACTATAATGTAAACTATATACTGGCAATGATCCAATCTGTGTTCATCAATTGTAACAAATATACTACTCTAGTGAATGATGTTGTTAATGTGCAAATGTTTGGGAGTGATAGTGAGTTGGGCCATATGGTAATCCCTACATCATTCATGTAACATTTCTATGATCTAAGTGTGTTTAAAAAATAATTTTTTAAAAACCATAAAAAGTAAGTAGACCATTATATCACACCATATACAAAAATAAATTCAAAATGGCATGATTCTATTTATTTAATTATTTATTTGTTTGCTTTTAATTTATTTTTATTTTTTATTTTTAATTATTTTTAATTTTTAAATTTTATTATATGTATTTATATATTTTAGGACACATTGATTACATAAATATTACACAGAAATTTTAGGAGTATCCATATGCCACACCTCCCACACCTTCCACAACCTCCCATATATATCCTTCATCAGGGTGGCACAGCACCTGTAATAAATACACACATTTTGTGGCTTTGCCATCAAGCATGGACCACAATACAGACTGTAGACTACCTTCACTCCCATACAGTTCTGCATGATACATGATGATATAAAATGGCCTATATCCTCCATTGCAACATCACCCAGGACAATTCCAAAGTCCCAAAAAAGCCCCTGTATTACAATTGCCCTTCCCTCTCCCTGCTCCCAAAGCATCCAGTGGCTCCTGGCTCCACATAATTTTGTAATTTCTTCCATTGCATGAATCACAAGACTATAACAGGACACCAACAAGTCCATTCTAGTCCACAGTTCTTCCCCCAATCCTGAGGAGTCTGGGATGGAGATGTCCCCTCCATCACCAAGTGAGAGGGAGCATATATCCCATGGAAATGATGGAAGAGTTGTCCTGCCTGCAGCTGCAGGCTCTCTCCATTCCCCAGGATAGCCTCTTATTTAATGTTTTGTGGTTATTCTTAAACTGAGTTTCCTTTAGCACATTAAGGCTTAGGTTTGACTGAATGATAATGCACAGTGATCACAGACCTAGTGTTTTACTCTTTTGGAGTTCACTCATTTAATTTAAAGGATAAATTAGGAATTAAGACAATCCCACATAGAGTACAGGTGTAGAATTACTCACATGTGATTTTTCTGATTAGCTTATTAGAGTAGTAGAAGAGGCCTCTCCAATTCCATTATATTTACATTATGTGTTTTCTCACTTTATTTATCTATTAAGGGCTTTGCTACATAACATGCACATGTATTCTCACCAGTATGAATTTTATTAGATTATATGAAGAAGTATGGATGATTACAGGAATTTCTGAACACATTAAAAACAGTGTTTCTTCAGAATGTGAGTTCTCTGGTATATTTAAAGCTTAAATCTATGGCTGAAATCCCTTAAATAAGCAAGAGACTTACAATGTGAGTTGTTACTGATGACTGTCTCCGATTGTTGGCATTCATAGGGTTTCTCTCCATTTGAGCAATCTCCTATTGTCTAAGGCCAGAAAAATTAAGGTTTTCCCATACGTATGATATTATGGTTTCTGTCCAGCATGAATTCTGAAACGTTGTCTGAGGGCAGAAATATAGGTGTAAAAGTTTCCTACATAGTCAGCATTCAAGCAGTTTTTCTACAGTGTGAGTTCTCTCTTGGTGTTTAAGATGAGAAAATTGACTGAAGTTTTTCACATATAAATGATACTTATAGGGTTTCTCTCCAATGTGAGTTATCTTACACCATTGAAGAAGGGAATGCTGACTGAAAGCTTTCCCAAAATGATGAAACTCATAGGGATTCTCTCCAGTTTGAGTTATTTCATGTTTTTTTTTAATGGAAGAAGGACAAAAGACACCTTCCCCAAATGTACTGCATTCATAGTATTTCTCTCCAGTGTAAGTTCTCTCATGTCATTGAAGATGGTAAGGTAGACTGAAAGCAACCCTGGATAGAAGGCATTCATAGGGTTTCTCTCTAGTGTGAGTTCTCTCATGATGTTTTAGGGAAGTGGATTGATTGAAGGCCCTCCCACAAAGATGACATTCATATGGTCTTTCTCCACTGTGAGTTCTCTGATTTATTTTAGGGAGGAGGAGTGACTGAAGGTTTTCTCATATAGATGACATTCATGGGGTTTCTCTCCAGTGTGAGTTCTCTGATGTTTTTTTAAGGAAGAGGAGTGAGTGTAGGCTTTCCCACAAAGATGACATTCATATGGTCTCTCTCCACTGTGAGTTCTCTGATGTATTTTTAGGGAAGAGGATTTACTGAAGGATTTCCCACAAAGATGACATTCATAGGGTTTCTCTCCAGTGTGAGTTCTCTCATGTTGTTTTAGGGCAGAGGAGTGATTGAAGCTTTTCCCACAAAATTGACATTCATAGGGTTTCTCTCCAGTGTGAGTTCTCTCATGTTGTTTTAGGGCAGAGGAGTAACTGAAGGCTTTCCCACAACGATGACATTCATATGGTCTCTCTCCAGTGTGACTTCTCTGATGTTTTCTTAGGGAAGAGGCCTCACTGAAGGCTTTCCCACATACATGACATTCATGGGATTTCTCTTGAGTGTGAGTTCTCTCATGTTGCTTTAGGGAAGAATAGTGACCAAAGGCTTTCTCACAAAGATGACATTCATAGGGTTTCTCTCCAGTGTGAGTTCTCTTATGTTCTTTTAGGGAAGAGGAGTGACTGAAGGCTTTCCCACAAAAATGACATTCATATGGTTTCTCTCCAGTGTGACTTCTCTCATGTACTTTAAGATGAGCATATTGATTGAAGGCTTTCCCACATAGATGACATTCATAGGGTTTCTCTCCAGTGTGAATTCTCTCATGTTGTTTAAGATGGGAATGTCGACTGAAAATTTTCCCACATAAATGACATTCATGGGGTTTCTTTCCAGTGGGAATTCCATTGTATTGTCTGGGGTCAGAGCATTGCATACAATGTTTAG
>PVKH010021994.1:0-14198 GCA_004027955.1 Chaetophractus vellerosus
TAGAACCCTTCTTCATGACATTGCAATGATGGATACAGGGCTTTACACATTTTGTCAAATCCTATAAAATGTACAATGCAAAGTGTAAACCATAATGTAAACTACAGACCTCGGCTAGTAGCAATGTTTCAGTATTTGCTCATCAACTGTAACAACGTACCACAATTATCTAAGATGTTATTAATGCGGGAAAATGTGGGAGGGAGAGGAGGTGGGATATATGGGAATCCCCTACACTTTCGATGTGACTTTTATGCAATCTGAAACTTCTCTACTAATAAAGTTTATTATATGAAAAGAAGAAGTAGTGGTACAGACTAGAAGAACATAAAATTTCAATGAAAGGAGTGGAAGTAGTGGTTTGTAAAGGACGTTGGTAAATGTGTTTGTGTGTGGGGTTGGAGAGTATGGGGAGTAAGAAGAGGGGATTGAAATAGGTGTTTGTACAGTGAAACCAAAAAATTACCAGTAAAGAACCACTCTGATTTCATACTCAGCTCTCTTTCCTGTTCCTGAAGCTTGCTTTTTCCAACCACTTCTCTCCTCAAATCTCCCACCCACTAGAACTTTCCCTAGATGAAGTAAGAAGACTGTTTCAGGTAGGAAACAGTATTCAGAGGTGTTAATTCTGTCAAGTAATATGACCACTGAGAACTGCTCATGGATTTAACTATCATGAGGTGACTGGTGACCCTGGCAAAGCTGTTAGTGCAGATGAATTGGAGTTGGATTCAACCTGAGGTGCACAGAAATGGAAAATTCAGACTTGGATGCGACAGGTTTGGCTATTAAGAGAAGCAGAGAGGGCGACAGCTGAAGGGTTATACGGTACTGAGGGAAGTTTTTGATCGTTTTCCATTTGCTCCACCTTCCCCCACCACGGATAAGAGACATCACAGCAAGCTTAAATGCTGAATTAAGGGTGGATTTGAGTGGAAACGTCTGAAAATAGAGGAATGTAAAGAAATAACATCAATAAATCACACTAATACCACAAAGAAAAGAAAAGAAATATCAATCAGTAAAAGTCCCTAGTCAGATTTATCCTTAATCAGGACATTTTTCTAGAGTAACAAGAGGTAAGTGGAGAAGTGGGAAAATACTCATGAAAATACAGGTGCCTACTCTGATTTTATGACAGGAAGTCTTGGCTCTCTCAATAAGTACATTCTATACTCAATGAAGGAGGCCAGGCCCTCATCTGAGCATGACAAGAGGGGGTAGTGGCATGAGAGACTTAAGGAGAGAAGAGGTCAGAAAAAGAAACTTAGAAAATAGGAAAGAGTTGAATAGGAAAATGTGGAGTGGTTCTTTACTGGTAGTTTAGGTTTCACCGTGCCAGTTTGTACTTTTAAATTTCAGGAGAGGTTTCACTTGAGGTGTCACCCTAAGCATTATTTATTTTCTGATTTAATTGCTTGGAATAAGTCAACAGCTCCCAGTATCACAAACAGCAAAACAATAAAAAGCAACAGCAGAAGAAACCTTGCGTTAAAGTGTCTCTGCACACACACACCCCAGTTATTGGTAGGTTCTAAAGAACTTTATGATGCTTGGGGCTCCTTTTAAAAGGGTTTTAAATCCTCAGGGCCAATGATTGATCAAATCAACACCTCAGTGAGATTTTTCTTTAATGATAATTTTGAAGGAAGAAGAGAAGCCTCTGAGCAGGAAGAAGGAAGGAAAAAAGGGGTAGGGATAGAAAGTTGCTTACTTCTGTTCTTTCTTGATCGTTATCCCCTTGGCTTCCCTGATGCTTATCTTTCTCTGTATATTTCATATAACAGAACTCAAGATCTTTACTTTGGAATGCTAAGGATCTTTTTTAAAAACGTAATTTCCATTGGTTTGTAAAAGGAAAGTTAAAATCCTCTTCGGAAGTCAGGACGGGAACAATCCCATTACTTAGCTTTGAATCTGATATTTTCCGGCTAGGCTACCTAAAAGGAAACAAAGCACTGCTACCTCCCCCTCATCAACTAGTTTTATACAGCTTTTCATTACTGTCTTTCCTTCGACTAATCAGGAGAGGGAGTAAGATAGCACTCCCCTGGACAAGTTAGTCAATTCTAGTCTAGCAGCATTATTCCTCATTTTCCCAATTCTTCCTCCCTTCAGAGACAACTGGAGCAATAATTTTAAAACTCAAGTAATATATATTTTAAAAAGAGAGAAATTATTAGACCCTAAAGATTTTTTTTTCGCTAATCCTCTTTGGAAGTTTAGATTGATTAAATGGCATAATTTAGAACCCCTCCCCCCCACCCCCGTAAATGTGGAAATTAACCACTTGATAACAGAACATCACTAAAAATAACGAAGGAAAAGTACATCAAAATAGAATTGGTTGCTGATTACATATGCTGGAAAGACCTAAATTCTCTGTTGAAACGTAGTTTGCTTCATCAGAAGCAACCTATCAGGTTGAACTTGGCTCAAATTATAAGAAATATTTTAAACTATGCACTGTCTCATTTTATGTATGGACTACTCGAGAATAAAAATATGGTTAAAAAAGAATTTTTAAAGGTGCTTCAAAATATCTTCTTAAGGATCCTTTTAAAGCTGCTTGATAACACTCAAAATTTTATTTTAAAATGGAATCTTACACATGATGGGCCTTGAAAGATTTGCCTTTTTATCCAATCTCAAGCCTCTAGAAATCTAAAAGGGTTAGCAGCAACCACACTGAAATTGTTGGTTTTGTTCAATCCAGTTTTCAAAGCATTTAATGCATCGACCCCTACATCAACTCAATCAAGTAAGCGCCATCTTTATATCCATTTTAGAAATGGGAAATCTAGGCACAGAGAAGATAAGTAACTTGACCGAGGTTACACAGCTGGTAAGTAATAGAACTGGAAGTGGAACCAGGCATTGCGGCTCTAATGTCTTTGCCCATAACCGCTATGCATATTGCGTTTTATGGTTGAGTCATTACTAAATTTATTGTGCTGTTTGGTCCAGAAAATTTCAGTGTAGTTGTATTATATGGCAACATATAGATGGTCTCAACCCTTTTTATGGTGGAATAAACACTCTATCATCTTGACAAGTTTTAAAAACTTGTAAAATAGGGTAATAATATTACATATATCATGGATTTGTTGTGCAGATTTGAGAGTAACACGGTATTTGGCACATGGTGAGAGTTCCATAAATGCCACACTTTGATGTTAATATACCATCTTGGACTTCTTAGCAACTGAATACTACTGTCTCCTCATCCTAGTAACAAATGCCACACACCTCCCTCACAACTTATTACACTTAACCGCCTTTGCTCTTTTCCTTTGCACTTGGTGGCTGGTCATCTACATGTATTTTGACGGTACATTGCTGAATGTTTGGCTGGGTGGCTGCATGGTTTCTCATCCATACTCGGCGTTATACTTCCCAATCCTTATTACAGGTTAACGTTATACTGTTACGAATAACTAATTCTTTCTCTCTTGCTTATATCACCTATAAAATATTTTGCTAACACATCTATAAAATATTGATTTTGTTTTCAGATCAAGGCAACCTTTTCCCTGCTTCTCTGTACTTCACTAATGTCATTCCATTTGGGACTGTCCCCTCATTTTCTCAGCCCATCAGTCTCACTTCACTCATCAATCAAGCTATACCCACATTCAGTCCTTTCTGCCAACACTCGTCTCACCACCAGCTCTTATCTACCTTAAAATAGAAGATATTTTAGTCATAGTGTCTTACGGTTTAATCTTTTACGATTCCTTTTAAACATCTGCAACTGAGTGCAGCCACAATCAAGAAAGGACCGGGACCGTTTCTGGGTCTTCACTTGCCTGTGTGGCCATTGACAGCATCGCTAATCTGGTTTCTTCTTCGTGTCCTATGAATCCAGTCTCAAGGACTCAAATACTGTCTTTGTTGCCTTACTCAACTATAAACTGATTTATATGTGACTCTATCTCAGTGAATTGCTCAGAGGATTAAATTAATAAATAAACAGAAAACACTTAGAATGGGGCCCCACATAACTTCACAGTAGTTGACATTTTCTCTTCTAACCTCTAATATAATTTGTGTATTTCTTATAAAACAATTTATTCCAGTCTTATATTATAGATGTGATTGTTTACTAAATGAAAACAGTTACTTTATCTCTTCATCACTTTTTCCCTCAGGATCCAGCACAATACCATGCACATTTTTCATACCCAGTGAATATCTATTTTATCAACAATAAATGGGCAAATGGAAAATGGTATATTTTACATGTTTTATCTGTATTAGAATTGCCCATGTTTTAAGCTTATTTAATATCTTCTTTGAATGTTCTAAAAACTCAGAAGAAGGTAGCAATTGCTATTTGCTAATCTACCCTTAATTATTTACCATATATTGGGCAATTCACATATATAAATTCATTTAGTTGTCTCAGCTACCTTTTTATAAGGGTAATACCTGTGTTTTCCATATGCAGAACAAAGGTTCAAAGATGTTAAGTGACTTAAAATCTTTTAACAAAGATGTTAAGATCTTAAGTGACTTATTTCAGTAGTGGTAAGACCAAAATACAAACTTGTAGTATCTGATCTCCCCTCTACGTAATTCCAAATGTCTTCTTTTAATAAAAAGAAGCAGCTCAATATTTACCTCTGGTAGAAATGGAGCCCTGTCTAATGGGTCCAGCAACTATATCCTTCTCTTTCTCTTTTAAATACCCAACACACATAAAGTAAATTCTATACTGTAGTGCTAGTTTTTTTTCTTGCATATCAGTTTTATCTCTCCAATTTACTTAGGAAATCAAGAACAGACATAATTCAATATATTTTATCTGTATCCCCTATCTATACTGAAAGAAATAAAAGATGGGGAAGAATCACTACAAAAAATAGTGCTTCTATTTTTACCTTTCTGTTAAATGTTTCAATTTTTGAATAATTTCCAATGCAATATACTGAATAGAGAAATTCATTTTTGCAATAAGCAATAATACAAAAGTAATTAAAAATTAATAACCCATCCTTAAGAATGGAACAAAATAATTGGGAAAAAATATCCTTTTGTCTTCTAGACTTTATTTGGAGGGAATATCAGTGCAATGTAACTTTAATTCATCAAGAACCTTAAATATATGATCATTTTCTCACAGTCTTTCTGATGCCTTTGCAAAGTTGGGTAGCAACACACCAACATAAGTAGAGGATGGTAGAAGCAGTCATACTTTTAATTTCCGTGGATGCTTTGTTCCCTTCTTTTCATCCTTAAATAAGCCCAGTATATACATTTTTGTGCCTATGTAAATACATTTTCTCAGTGGCACAAATCATCTTCATTTGTTCTTTTTTGTTGTCCATTCAAGCTTTACACTTACATTCTGAGATAATTTAGAAATTGTTAGTCTTACAGTGTGTCGAATGGAGGTTATGAGAGAAAGTGTCTATTTTATGATAGTTTGTCTTTACCTTTAATGTCAGGCTTACAATCTCCTAAATCTTTGCACATTTGCACCTTTGAGTCCATAATGATACCTTTGTAAGCACAGAAGTAAACATTAAGGGAGAAGAACAAGGTCTCGTCAGATGGTTTTAAGGATCTGAAGTACTGGTACCCACCTCTTCACTACAAACAAGGGAGAAGTATGAGCAACTGTGGACAAAAACATCAAATCTGATTCTATATGCCACTTAGACTGCATAAGGCCTTTCCCCTATTTTTATTTTTACTCCTTTCTTTAAAGTTACTCTTGATGTCTCTCACTGGCTTTCATCTCTATAAAGACCCAAAGAAAGACACACAGGGTTGCGAACTTCCTTAGGGGTTATTGTGGCTACTGACAACATTTTTAAAAAAACAATTATGAACGCAATCCTTTTCTCCACACCATTTAAAGCATCCATCCTTCTTACCCTTTCCCTAACTATTCCAACCCTGGTTTGGTTTCTTTTAGAGGAGAAAAACATTATAGGAAGCTAATTGATTGAGCACAGCTGTCCCACTCAGCAATGAGCAGGAAAGGAAACTTTATCTCATTTCTTACCAGATTATGAACAGAAGACCGTATTTCACACACTGTCTCCCATGGGGCAGCATGATGAACTAATCATGTAGGAACCTACTAGGTCACAGCAAATAATTAAGAAAGTTGTTACAGTGGCCCGTGTGGTGCGATTCTGAATGGATTTTCCATAAATTCAAGTAAAGGTCCTTTAAAACCCTAATTTAAAACCTACATCACAGCCAACTAAGAACAGTATGGCTCACACTAATGCATTATTTCACATCCGGTGAGAATGTATCATCTTGAGTGCAGGAAGAGAGAAAGACCTTAATTTTTTTTTCTTCTCCTGCACTTAGTTCTTCTATCATCTTTCCAGTGTTACCTGGAAAAGGAAAGTGAACAGGGAAGCTTTTTATAGCTTTAGTCATCAGCATAACAAAGAAAGCCTGTTTGCATATTTTGGGTACTAATTATCTGATATTTTCACATCACAAGACAATTTTTAAATGTACAGAATGTTAGTAGCCAAAAGGAAAAATCCCCCAAAAGTGTGGGGCTGGTTAACACAAGAACAGCTGGACAAAGTTGCTGAGTAATCTCTTTCACCACAGATTTTTTTTTTTATGGAGATTAGTCATTCATCTGTCAAATACAGTTTACATGTGGAGCTGTCTAAAAACAAAGTATTACCTCACAAAATCTTCCATCTCCAAGGTGTGTTCTCACAACTCGGTGCATCTTGCTGTATGGTAAGCATATTTTATAAATGAGATTCTGAAGTACAAAGAAATAAAAAAGTTCTACAATGTCAAAGTGACTAGAGTGACTAGTAGTTTTCATGTAAAAACCCAGCCAAAGATAAGCTGCTGAAATCTTTCTGAATAATTCTGAAAATGTCTGATTTAAAATTCTGGGATTTTGATCCTCATTTTTATTTTGAAAATTGCAACACATCCTTTTCATATTCTCAAGATTCTTGAATTATTTCTTAAACTAATATTATTTGCAACTTATTTGCTAAACGAGTATGGCTGCAATGCTGTTTTTGGTTAAACTCTCTAAGGTATGTAAGGAAGAGAATGTGTTTGTGGGTAGTTTTTATTTACTGTGTATACTTGAACATATAATTAGGAAGAAAGCTATAATAATGTTGGAAGTACTAGTTTGTCTCTAAAATACTGCATTTTTCTGTAAATCATCCTAATGTACAATTCAAGTATGACCTAAATGAGTAACTGTGCTTTAATCCAAGTATAGCCGAACCTAGAAGAGTGACAATTCAAATGTTTAAAATGAAATTAAGAATTACTATGCAACAGATATATGTGAAATCAGTTTCAGCTGAAAGTCATGTCCATTATCAGTAGATTCTTTTTAACATACTTATATATTTCTAAATAACTTAGAGAAAATCTTTATACCATCCCAATTAACAAATTTAAGTCAACTGAAAAAATATGACAATTATGATAGACAACATCTAAACAAAAACTGAAAAAAAAAACGTTTAGAAAACCTTAAAAATATGGTTAATAGCTATTTCAATTTTTATTTCAATTTTGCCAAGACCAAGCTATCAAATAAACTTTCAATGGCCCTGTGTCATTAGAACTATTTCATCAATCCTCTTTGGTTTTGTGAGGAAAAATGAAAAAAGAAAACTTCCAGATAAATTATTTCAGAATTTTTATTTCATTTTTTTCTCTTCTGCATGAAAGATGCCAAATGTTTAAATATGATGAGGAAATATCATAAATGTTACTTTTAGTGTGAAACTATAGTAAATGCAAGCAATGAATATGGATTAGTATAGTAGACTTGAGGGGAAAATGTGTTAACTACTAAAATGAATGAAAATTAATACCCAACAGTTTTCTGTTTTGGCTCCCTATTAATTTATCTCAGATTGCATAATAAGCATAAATTATACTGAATAACAAACTATCAGCAACGTGCTCCAGGTAATAACAAAGAATACTTTAAAAGTATTAGCTATCCCATGATTTTTAATTTCAATAAATTATTTCGCTGTAACACACTGTAAAAATTCATTTAAAGTAGTGAGGCTTTTTTGACTCCCGTGACCACAACCATACCCCCCTAGAACCAGAACCACTGTTTTATACATAACTGCTGTTAAAAATAGACCACTTATTTGGGCGCGTGGCTTTTTCTGAACAGCCCCCGTGTTTACTGCTGTCAGTGCTTCAGTCAGCACATTATCCTAACCCTTAGCATTTTACAACTGAATATAAATATAGTGAAAAAAAAATGGCTTTTGAAGAACAATTAGCAATTAACCATGAAAAAAAGGTCCTCTTAAAATAACACATCAACCAACAGTCAAATTAAATGTTTCAATTGAAAACCTATACATTTAGCTGACTTACAGATTAGGGAAATATTACATAACAATATTAAGCATATTAATTAATCATTGTTAGTCATGACTTAACTCTTCCTTATCTAAAACTTATATAATGATGATAATATATACTAATTTTCTTTCCAACTTTAATAACGGAATAAAACAATTTTAGGTTTAACTTTTCCTATCTTTCAGTGCCTACCTTATAAACTTTAAGAAAGTTTAGTTTTAAAATCCTTATTTAGGTACAAAATAGTAAAGCACATGATTTGCATTCATTCAGTGGCATTTTCTCTATCTTTTCATTTCTTGGTTTCAAAACGGTTACTAAACTGGAATGTCACAAGATATCCATCTATCTGACGTGTATGAAACTTTGGTAAACAGCTTTCTCTTGCCACCTCATGCCTTTCCTACACATTAATTTATTACCCAATATTAAGTCTACTTTGCACAACAGGAGAACCAGCAACATGGAAATAATTATGGAGATTTTAGTAAGTCAGAGAATTGAATTACCACATTTTATTTTGTTATGCTTTGGACAAATTTCTCATTAAGGGTCAAAATCAAGAGAGCCAGTGTGAAAGTTGTAAAGATCTCATTAACAAGGGTCATTAGTGTTTTATGTCAGCCATACCAACAAATACTTCAGAGGGTTACTGTTAACTGAATTAGCAAAAATCAAGAAAAAATAACATTGCTCTTGTTATTCTATTACCATTGAAATGACTAGTAATATCAACAGAATCATATTTTATATCAAGGTTCAGAGTGATCTACATAGAAAAGAAAATTGTTTCACACCCCAAGTACCAGTCTTCTTTTTTTCACTGGAATGACAAAATAGTATATACTTCAAATCAAAGTTACATTCCTAGTAGAAATCATGACAGAGATCATAAACTAAAGGAAATTCTGCCAATATTTGTTCTCAAAATTCCAGTTCCTTAAAAATCCATAAGCAACTAGTTATCTTTAAAGTTTAGCATCCGGTAATGACTTCCTGTCAATGTGAAAAAGCAGCTCGTCCCCATACAGTTCACAACTAACCACTCCTCACTGTGTAAAAAGAAAACTGAACTTTTAAATAACAACAAATATTTAATGCTCATTAATATATATTGCTGTTATCCAGAAACAGAACACTTATTAGTTGTGGAAGGCAGATAGCGTACACGTGTGATGACCTATGAAATTAAGAATATTATTATCCCAAGGTGATGTACCATACCAACTGAAAAAAGTACTATATCAATATCAAGAAAGCTGCATTCTACTGTTAAAAGTTCCATTACACAAGCTGTTTCATTTATTAATAAGCTGAGCTCAACAATTTAATATTCAACTTCATCAATGATTCTTAAGGATATTTTGCATTCCCGTTTGCTAAGGACAGTTATTTCGACCCATGTGAAGCTATTAGTGATACACAAACCAATGGATTACATCCCGAGTAAAAAGAAAAGATGTACTACAGGTTTCCAGTATGAAGAAAAGCTGTTAGCAACTGGGAACCAGACTGTATAACTGAATGGACATCCTCAATAATTCTGCCTGCATACCCCATCACACCCTCACAACAAGAGGGGAGAAGAAAGAGAGACTAAGTTTCCACAGGATAAAGTTTTTACTAAGCAAAAATTATAACCAATATATAGAAAGCTACACCTTGATTTTTGAGAACAAGCTCACAATTTTAATGCTTGAATTGATCTAATTCACTTTAATATAGACAACCAAATCAGAGGAAAGTGAAAAAAAAAACAGATCCCTAAGATTGAACTTGGACTAAACCCACTCCCACAGCCCACAAATAAACACAGTTAACTTTCATTCACTTCAAGCCCCAATCAATTTAAAACCAGTTAAGAAAGATTCTGTTCTCTTCCTCTTGACCTCCCAGCCTTCTTTTCTACTTCATTTTACATCTCACTATGTTACTGGTTGCAACCTTAAAACAACTTAAACCCCAAAGTCTCCAGAGCCTTTTAATGTCAGCTCTGCAAAGACATGGCAGGAGACCCAAGGCTATCCCACATCTGCTTCCTTGTGTCCCAGCGGGGTGCATTCCTTACCAATCTTCCAGCGAGCTCTCTCTGGGTGGTACTTACCTGCTGCTCCCCCGGCTCTGTAGATTTCACCAGGTGCTTATCCTTGTACAAAGACCAGAGACCAATATTGGGCAGGAAAATTAAAGCCACCATGAATAATAAAGTCATCTGCAGAAATCTCTTTTGTTTCCTCTTCATTGCAAATGATAACAGAGAAGAGAAGTTAAAGGAGATGGTTCCCTGACTGCTGCTTGGGTTTAATGCCAAAGTCCTTTTCTCTGCCCCGAGAAGCACCAGAAACTGAGGAGAGGCGACAAACTTTAGTTGCGCGCTCAGCACCAATCTGCAGGATTCAGAGGGAGTTGGCCATCTGCAGAACAAACCCACAGTTACTTTCCCCCCAGAAAACTGTGACGAAGGCACTATCTATTGGCTTAGAAGTAAATGACTTGTCTGAGGAAATCATTAAGCATATCGACCTCCATTAATATAAAGCAATGGAGTAAATATTATCGTTCCAGAGACTAATCATAAGTTATGACAACGTCAATGGCATGCCAGGCACTTAGGGAAACGGGAGTCATTTCCCCCCTTAACACGGGAGGGCTGGGTCGGGGAGGAATGGATTAGGGGATTTAGGGGACAGGACCAAGTGGGAAGAAGTGGCTCAGTCCGGTCAAGTGCAGGAGGAAAAGTGTCCGCTTCTGACACTGGATCGTCCCCGTCCCAGGCTTCCCGGAACGTTTCCTCCTGTGCTCGCCTTGCAGTGACCCACCTGAACTTAAGTCCAACTCCCTCCGGAGCCACCGTGCCCGCGGGCTCGCGGGAATCCGGGACCCGAGATCCGGCCTGAAGCCGCGTCTGCTTCGAGCGCCCCAACTCCGGTGTCCTCACGTGCCGTCGAAGCCCGGGTCGGCGGCCAGGCACCTGGCGGAGAGGAGGCTACAGATGGCAGCGGGATGCGGCCGGCGAGGGCGGGCGCCGCGGCGTGCCCGGGCGCGCGGGGCTGGGAGTGCGCTCGGCGCCGCGGCCGCGCTCTGCCCATCCGGCTCGGCCCTTGCTCCCGGACGCGTCCCGCTCCGCCGCTCCTGTGACCATTCTTTGCCGGAACGGAAGCAGCGCGAGCCGCCGAAGGGCACTGCTCAGCTCGCCTCTCCCGCGAAGGAGCTGACGGTGACGAGCCGAGTGCGGGCTGGGCTCGGGAACGGGCGCGGAGCCGGGCGGAGCGCACAGGCGCCGGTGCGCGGCGCTCTCGCCCCGGCGGCCGCCCCCGGCTCCCTCTCGCCGCCCCGCGCGCGGAGGGCCCTGGTGGCGGGGGTCGCCCACGTGCGGGAGCGCGGGCCCCGAGGGGCGGGCAGACCGCGGGGAGGGGGCGGGGGCGCGGCTGGAAGCCCTCCCCGCTGCCAGCTCCTAGAAAAACAACACGCAGCGCGAGGAGCAGGGGCGAGGCTGCGCGCGGGAGGACGCTCTCGCTCCCCGTCAGGGCTTGGCGGGGCCGCCTCGGACCAGCTCCCCCCACCCCGTCTCACCCGAAAGGCGCCAGACCCGGGAGGCCGGCCGCGCGCGGGCTGCCCTCGGATTCCTCCGTGGAGCCGTCGGGAGCGCGGGGAGCCGGGGCGCGGCGGGCGGAGGCGAACGGGGCCGGGCCGGTCCCGCGGGGAGGGCTCCCCGGGGCCGCGCGTCCCGCCGCTCCGGCCAGGTATGTGGTGGGGAGTGAGGACCGAGAGAAGCCCGCGCCAGGCGGGGCTGAGGCGCGGAGCCGCGGGGACCCGGCGAGGCTCCACCGAGTCTGCGAACGCCCGGGCCCCAGCTCGGCGCCGCCGGAGCCACGCCGCTCCTCCCCCGCCCCGCGCCCCGCGCCCCGCGCCGCCAGGGCTGCCTGGCCCGCCAGCTCCCCGCGAAATGCTTCCCGGCTGCCCGGGCGACGCGGGGCTCCAGATGAGTCTGGCATATGGGACCCCCTCCCCACGACATAGGGACACCGCACCCCCTGTCAGCAGACACGCGAGCCCTTGCAGCCTCCCCGAGGCACCGTCGTGCCGGGGACCGGGCGCTGGGTACTCGGGGGCTCCGGAGCTCGTAACTCACGAAGGGATGGGGACCTCCGGCGACAGACACGCACGCGGCGCAGGTTCTATGAGCCTGCCTGGAGCCAGAAAGGAACGCCATGGTCACCTCTTTGTTAAAACCTAGAGATGATGCCCGCATGCTTGGGACAGGTGATTCCGTGGATCCTAGAAAGGCATTTTCCTTCTCCTTCCTTCCTCCCTCTTTTCTTTTCTCTCCCTCCCTGCTTGTCTTCTCCTCCTCTCGCCCTCTCCCTCCCACTACTATTCTCTCTCCTTGTCTAACTGAGAAAGACAGTGTGGAGCCTCACGCCTTTCTTCTCAATGTATAATTTAAAACTATATTTGGACAATATTTGTCGACTGTGTGCGGGAATAAAGCTTTTGCTGTAATATTTATTTCTGTGAATCATTTGCATTTCAAAGCAGAGTGTAAAAAAACACTCAATAAATGTTTTGAATATGTCCTTTTTGTGTATAAACCGATTATATTTAACATTTATGCAAGTTAAACTTTAGAATCTAGAAAACACTGGACTCAATCTTCAAACCCCACCCCACCTCCGACACACATACACCATGACTTTTTTTATTCTGCATTACTTCCTAACTGCGTTTTTTTTTTCTTTTTCAGCGAGCACAGTTGTGAAAGAGACATATGATTTCAGAAAACAACACAGCAGGGAGAGATTTGCTGGGATGATTGGTCACCAAGGAAAGGAATTGGGAGAATTAATTATTTAAATATATTGGCTTTATGCTGTCTTATGGATGGAATTATTAACAAATTAACAAATAAGAACTCAAAAAATCCATGTGTAATTTAAAAGATTAAAATCCCTCCGATTTTAAATAATATCAAGTTCTTCATACTTGGGAAAAAAAAAAAAAGTCCTGTATCAGGAGTAGATTCATTATCATTCCATTTGCTAAATCCAGGGTTGGTCTTGCATAATTAGTTAGTTAACTTGAAGGGGTAGAATAACTATTTCTTCCCCCATCAAACACATGCAGTATACGTGGTAGAAGCTGGAAGGAGAAAATTCTTATATTCACTCCTATTTGTAGAGTGTAGTTCTAAGCTAGCACTTTTTCTTCTACCTGTTAAAATTTATTTTTAAAAAATTATTTAGAGCATAAGTTCCCATTTCCCTTCAATCCTGTCTTTTACAATTCTGCATGTAAATTACCAAGAGATAACAAACTTCTAATCAAATAAAATGGATATTCTAAGTTGTGTTTACAAACATAAAACTCTAAATGACACTTAACTCCTTCATTCAGATAATTCAGATTAAATGCTAATATAATTATTTCTATTAAACATGGATATGCTCTTATATTGAATATTAATACTATTTTAATCAAAATCTTTATAATATCTTTAGAATTATCTTAAATCAAAATACCCCTTTACATCACCCTTTTAGCCCCATCCCCTATTCTGCTGTGAGTCAATTAGCAACCTCAGTAATCACATGCCTCGTGATGTGCTAACAGCTATGGGGACACATGTCAAGAATATGGATCAATATCTATAAGCCTGAATAATTTAGTGTCTAGCTGAAAATGCAACATAAAAGCAACTCGAATAAAGTTTGAGTTTAGTTGTTTGTACCAACCTTAAATTGTGCCAAGTTTAAGCCCCACCACCCCAACCCCTTGAAAGAGGCAATTTCTGGTCTATTTGCAGGTGCTGTTGGGCAGATGATACAGAAATGAACGTTCTTTACAAT
>PVKH010021995.1:0-14199 GCA_004027955.1 Chaetophractus vellerosus
CTATCCACTGGGCTATCGAGCCGGCCCCTATTTATCTTTCTTAAAGACTTACATTAGGGTAGAGTATAGGAAAATAAGGAAAAAATAATACGAAATAGGTACATTTAATTAAACTTATTTGATGAATTCTCTGTCTACATATCACTATAATAAATATTGTAAAAAATTTATGAACTTGAATTTGGGTAACTCACTTTATTACAACTTGTTACTGTAGTTACTCCATTCCTAATCAGTTTGAAGATCACTAGGCTGGAGAAACTGTCAATTCATGTCAGTAGGGAGCCATTTTTTCATATTGATCCACCCAACACATGTCAAACAATTTGGATTTTTACCAAAGGAAATTGTCTAGGGGATGACAAGATGTGTTATTGAAATCACTTAATGATATAACCAGCAACATAAAATGAAGGCATTTGTAAGTTAAGACTACAGATATTCCTTAGTAGGATGGAAAATGAACTAAACTTTAAAGAAAAATATAAGTTAAATTGGACAGTGTCAGAATTAAAACCTCCACTCTTTATAAAACCTAATTAAGGAAATAAAAAAAGTCAAACCACAAATTGGAAGAAAATATCCATCATATATATACACATATACACAAACATACAAACACATACCCTATTGGGTTTCTTGTCATCATATGATTAAGGTAGAGTTGTCATTTATATATTCAGGATACAAAATCTTATATGTCTATATTCTTTGGATATATTTAATTTCCCAACTTTAAAATCAGGCAAAATATTTGAAAAGACACTTTGGTGTATATATGTTAGAATATATACAAATAGCCAATAAGCATGTGAAAAGATGTTCAACATAATTGGCTACCAATTTAATGTATATTAAAACAACAATGAGGTTGAAGTAGGGAGGCAGGGCTCAGCTCTTTTGCAAAAACAGTGGAGGTGGGGGCAGAAACTGTCTGAAGAAGCTGCTTTGGGGACTTGCAGACCAGGGGAGTGCTATATGCGCCATCTAGGAGGCAGATTCAAGGCTGAAAAGAAAACCTTTAGTTATCAACAAGTTTGGGAGCAGCACCCATTTCCCACCCTCAACATGAATAGCCTCTGGGCCTGAAGTTGGCCAAGAGGAAAATAGACACATTCCTCTCTAGGAAGAGGCAGGGTGTGGCAGAAGGCTGAGTGTGGCTTCTCCTCAGTGAGTTTAAGCACTGAAATGAATAGAAAAGGTGAAATGAATAGAAAATTGGAAATGAATAGAAAAGGTGAAAGCCCAATATAATATTTGTAACTAGCAGTACTATCATGTGCGTATGAAAGTGGTTAAAGGGAAAGTCTAAGGTCATGCATATTACTGAAAGGAAAACTAAAAAATGTAACATGGAACTGTATAGCATAGGAAATATGAATATGAGTAAAATTGCAATTATAAGACAATTTTTCTTTGAAGCTGAACAAATGTATGTTAATACTGCAAGATGTTAATATCAGACAAAAACACATGCTAAGTGAAAGAAATCAGACAAAAGTACTACATATTGTATGATTCCATTTATATAAAATATAAATCAATTTATAAAGATGAAATTAGATTAGTGGTTATGTCGGGCTGGAAAAGAACTGTTAATGGGTATACAGTTTGACTTTTGGAGTAATGAAATTGTTCTAAATTTTTTTGTGGTGATGAATGCACAACATTGTGATTAAACTGAAAGCCACTACTATACACTTTAGACACATTGTATGGAATGTGAATATATCTCAATAAAACTGCTTAATAAATGCATAAATAATTGTGCAAGAATAGCCACAAATAGCAGCTATGTAGGGCAGAGGAAGCATAGAAAGAATGAGAGGTGAAGAATTTTCTTTTTTGTTTGTCTGGGTTTTTTTTGTTTGTTTATTATTACTATTGAAATAATGAAAATGCTCTAGTAATGATTATAATGATAAATGCACAACTATGTGACTATACTAAATACCATTGATTGCACACTTAGGATGAATTTTATGCCTTATTAATATGCATCAATAAAATTGATTTGTTTAAAAAAAGGGGGCTCAGAAACACAAGCCAGTAGAGGTTGAAAGAATAACTTTTGTGGAAAGGATCATGGAAGAGCACCATCTTCTGGCAGGCTGGGAAAATGAAGAAAAGTAAAATTTTGGGGGGATTCTCTTGGCTCTATCCCCAGGCCCCCTTGGATCTGGTCTGCACCCCATGAAAGGATACTTGGCCCTGTATTGATAACTTAAACAGGGCATTTTTTAAGTTTTAGAATAAGATGAGCCAAAAACCCAAGAAGAGCTGTGAACCAAAACCACTAGGCAAGAGAGAGAAATTGACCATCAGAGTAAACTTACTAACATAATCTGATGCTTAGACATCAGCAAAAAATTACAAGTCATACTAAGAAAACAGAAGATATGGCCCAACCAAAGGAACACATTAAGAGTCTTGATGAGACACAGGATTTAAAATAACTAATCAATGATGCTCACACAAATCTACTAAATCAAATCAAGGAGTTGAAGGAAAATATGGGAAAAGAGATAAAGGCTTTAAGGAACACAAGGTTGAGCATGAAGAATGTAAAAGCTTGCAAAGAAAAGTAATGGAGATTATGGGAATGAAAAATAAAATGGATGAGATTAAAAAGACATTATCCATTCATTGGTTGATGGACACTTGGACTGTTTCCATATTTTAGCAATTATGAATTATGCTGCTATGAATATCGATGTGCAAATGAAAGTTCTCATCCTTGCTTTCAGTTCTTCTGAATACATTTCTAGTAACAGGAATGCTGGATCATATGGTAGTTCTATATTCAGTTTCTTGAGGTATTGCCAAGCTGTCCTCCACAGAGGCTACACCATTCTACATTCCCACCAACAGTGAAAGAGTGTTTCTCCACATCCTCTCCAGCACTTGTAGTTTTCTGTTATTTTAATAATGGTCATTCTATAAGGTGTGAAATGATATCTTATGGTAGTTTTTTTTAAGATTTATTTTATTTATTTATTTCTCCCCATCCCCTCATTGTTTGCACTTGCTGTGTCTGTTCATCATCCTTGTTTCTTTTGGAGTCACCGGGAACTGAACCCGGGACCTCTGATGTGGGAGGGAGGCACCTAATCACTTAAGCCACCTCTGATCCCTACTTTTATTGCATCTCTCATTATGTTTTTCTTCTTGTGTCTCTTGTTGTGTCATCTTGTTGGGTCAGCTTGCCATGCCTACCTGTCATGCCAGCTTGCTATCTTCTTTAGGAGGCACTGGGAACCAAACCACGGACCTCCCATGTGGTAGGCAGGAGCCCAATCACTTGAGCCACATCTGCTTCCCTCTCATTGTAGTTTTGACCTACATTTCCCTAATAGCCAGTGATATTGAACATGTATTCATGTGATTTCTGGCCATTTGTATCTCCTCTTTGGAAAAGTTATTCAAGTCTTGCCCATTTTTAATTGGATTGCTTGTTTTTTTATTGTTGAGTTATATGATCTCTTTAAATGACATGGATATTAAACCTTTATCCAACATGTGGTTTCCAAATAATTTTTCCCATTGAGTACGCTGCCTTTTTACTTTTTTGACAAAGTCTTTTGAAGGACAAATTGTGGTATATACATTCTGCAAGGCTGCCATACAATGGAATTCTATTCAGCTGTAAGAAGAAATGAAATTGGGATGCATATGACAACATAGACGAACCTAGAGGACTTTATGTTGAGTGAAATAAGCCAGACACAGAAGGACAAATATTGTATGATGTCACTAATATGAAGTAAATACAATGAGTAAACTCATGGAGGTGAACTCTAGAGTATAGGTTACTAGGGATAGAATGTGGAGTGAGAAAGGGAGCTGATGCTTAATATATAGAGAATTTTTAATAAGGTTTATTTTAAAAGTGTGGAAATAAATAGAGTTGATGGTAACATTATAGTGAGTATAAATAACACTGCTGATTCAAAATTTTGATTGTAGCTGAAAGGGGGTAATCTGTGGATGTAAACATCAATTGAAAGGAAGCTAGAGTACAATCTAGGGAATGTATAACAGTGATTTGGGTGGTGGATGAAAATTGTGGTTAATAGTATACATATAAGAATGTTCTTTTTCAAAGTGTTAAGAATATGGTGATACATGGGAAAATTACAACTAATGTAACGTATGTATGATAGTTAACAGTAATATTGTAATATTTTTATGGCAATGATGAAGATATATCAATTCTACAGGAAAACAATAGGGGGAGTCTAGAGAGGTATGGGATTTTTCCTTTTGGAGTAATGAAATGGTCTAAAATTGACTGAGGTAATGACAGCCTAACTCTATGATGAAAATGAGAGCCACTTAGTGTACACTTCGAATTGATTGTACAAAGCATGGGACTGTATAACACAGGGATTCCCATAGTGGAAGAAGGATTATGGTTAACAGAACAAATATGGAAATGTTTTCTTATGAACTATAACAAATATATAATACTAATACAGGGTGTTAATAATCAGGTAGTTTGGGGGAAACACATAAAATGTAAGATGTGGGGTATAGTTAGTTCACAATTTGCAGCAAATGTTTCACAACAATGCAAGGTATTGTTGGTGGAGTGATGTATGGGAGCCCCGTCTGATGATATGCATGTTTGTTTTGTAAGTTCACAACTTTTCACTATACATTTCTTGTACATATATGTGCATGTATGACATACTTCAATAAAATTTTATTAAAAATACAGTAGAGGTAAATAATGGCAGACTTCATTTGGCTTGAGGAATGAATAAGTGAATTGGAAGACAGAGCATCTGTACTTGAAAAGACAGAACAGAAAGGGAAAAGAATGGAAAAAATTGAATAGCGTCTCAGAGAATTGAATGAAAGTGTGAAATTCACAAACATATGCATTAAGGGTGTTTTGGAAGGAGAAGAGAACAGAAAAGTGGGAGAAAGAGTATTTGAAGAAATGAGGGCCAAAAATTTCCCAATTCTTATGAAAGACATAAATATCAATATCCATTAAGGACAATGAACTCCAAACAGCATAAATTCAAATAGACCTACTCTGAGACACCTGCTATTCAGAATGTCAAATGCCAGAGAAAAAAGAGGGAATTCTGAAAGCAGCAAAAGTAAAGTATTTCATTATATACAAGGGATGTTCAATAAGACTAAATGCTGATTGATCACCAGAAACCATGGAGGCAAAAAGACAATGGTACAACATGTTAAAGGTACCGGAAAAGAAAAATGTTCAGACAAAAATTCTTTTTTTTTTTTTTTTAGATTTATTTATTTTATTACATATCTACCCTTCCCCCCGCTGCGGCGATGCGCCGAGAGTGGTCACTGTGCAGGCGCGGCTTTCCCCGCTTGTGGGCAGTCTCTGCTTCCTTTCACGGCCAGCTTTCAGTTTGCGGGTGGCTGGCTGCGCTCCATCCATGGGCGACCTGCCCCGCCCGTGGTGGCCCTTGCCCTGTCCGTGGCAGCTTCCCGCCCTGCCCACAGCGGCTCTGGCCCCCCCATGGCAGCTTGCCATTCTCAAGGCGGTCTGCCCACTAGGAGAGGTCCCCGGGAATCGAACCCAGGGCCTCCCATGTGGTACGCTGGCGCCCTATCCACTGGGCTATCGAGCCGGCCCAGCCAAAAATTCTTTATCTAGCAAAACTCTCCTTCAAAAATGAGGGTGTTTGGTGTGGGTGTAGCTCAGTGGTGTGAAGGCCTGCTTCCCATGTATGAGGTCCTGGGTTCAATCCCTGCTATTTCCTAAAAAGCAAAAGAAATGAGGATGAGTTTAAGTCTTCACAGTTAAACAAAAACTGAGAGACTATGTCACCAAGAGACCAGATTTACAAGGGATACTAAAGGGTGTGCTACAGCCTGAAAGGTAAGACAGGAGAGAGAGGCTTGCAGAAGAGTATAGAAATGAAGATTGTTAGTAAAGGTAACTAAAAGGGTAAAAAGACAGAAAATAGCATGATATGACAACAGAAAGCCAAAGGATAAAATAGACAATGTAAGTCATGTAACATTCTTATATTTGTATTATTAACCATATTCCTCATCTCCCACAGAAATCATTATTTTATACAGTCTCTAGATTATCCTGTAACTGTCTTTCAATTAACATAGACCTCCCAGGATTACCCCTTTCAGCCACAATCACATTTATAAATCAGCAGTGTTTGTTATAGAGTTTGTAAATCAACTCTATCCATTTCCACATATTTATAATCAATCTTATTAAAATTTGATATTTTATTATGGTCAAGTATAGTTTTATTTATAAAATTTAATTTGAAAAATGTGTATTCCTTTTAGATTAAGTCAAATTAAAGAATTAAATTTCCTTTAAATAAAAATAAAAGTATTTTATTAAAAAATATAAATACAATAAAATGTTCTAAGTGGTGATAAATAAAACTCAAAATACAACACTACTTTGAAAATCAATCTTAAAGAATAACCAGAATTTCAGACAAAGTTGTACATACAAAATTATTTGTTATAGCAATTCTTATAGTAAATTACTAGATGTAAAAAAATCCAACAAGAAAGAAATGATTAAATGTTTCATGGAATATTATGAAAGTCTTAAATATTAAGTTTTATAAAAGTACTAAAACACATAAGAAAATTTACAATTATGAGTAAGCCATAAGTATCCTAATATAAAGTTATGTATTCATTAATAATTGATCATTATATTCATATGCAAGCCTTGAGAGAATTATGTTAATAATGCAAACTATACCTGGTACCCAGTACTAGAATGTTACCATGGATCAGTTAGCATTTCTCATCACCATAGCATGATGCCATTATGTTCCCCTTTTTGTCCAACTACCTAACTCAATGTGGTATCACTGGATCCCTTATGTTTATACATTTTTCCTAAGTCACTGATTAGTTTTCTCAGTAAACTCTGTGACCTTGTTATATTTGAAGTTTTAGGTTGCAAAAGAGTTTGTGGCTTAGGCAAGGGCTGCTCCTTAATCCTCCCAAACCATGATATGGAATTCATATTAGTTTGCAGAGAAAGCTCAGGGGCATGTACAAAAATGAATGCTTATTGAATTTGAAATAAAGAAAAATTGATTTTCTTCTGACGTTTGTTGAGAACAGTCTGAGAACAAAAGGCAGGCTGCATTTAAGTATCTAATCTTTTTTATATACATGAGACTTTTTCTAAGAGAACCAAGAAGTGCAAATGATATATAACCATAGAAAATAAAAACAAACACAATTTTGTAAATTCTTTGCCCTAAATTTTCTAGGTTATTAAATAAATTCTCTCTTTAATGGCCTACTATAAGTCCCCTTATGTACTTAGCTAAGTAAATTGTTAGTTTGCCTATTATTAATTACTTTGTAAATTGAGAAAAATCCACAAAACTCTTTCTAGAAAATCAATAATGGAAAGTAAAAAATACATTAAAATAATCCCATATATTCTGATAAAACCCTTGGTATGAGATAGTCTTAGACAAATAATGCAATTATTTAATTTGGGATTATTGATTATTGCTCACTAAGAATTAAAGCAGAAAACACAAAGCCATTTACCAAGCACTGGAGTATTATTTTATACACTAGCCACGCTGGATTAACATAAGGAGGATCTTTTTTTCTTCTCTGAAGTGACTAGGCAAAGTTAACTAACTTTGTTAATTAACTAAGATGATAAACAATGTTCACATTCTCAAACATTTATTTTCTTTGAATATACTAAAACTGGTATGTTTCCCAGGTCAACATTTATTAATAATACTCTCTTAGAATAGGTTAACTAGAGTGAAATGATTTACAATGATAGAGAACATCTATCATTGGGGGCAGGCTTGGATTCTGTCATTAACTAGGGGTGTGACCTTGAGCAAGTAACCTGACTTCTCAGCCTCAAATCTGGAAAAAAATTGCAGTTCTGAGAATGAGGGTCTAATGAATGAGTTGAGGTTTATAAATGTTAAAAAATATGCCCTGGAATTCCATCCCAGTTATAACTAAGTGGCAAGCAGCCACATCTTAGCTGTCAGTACTCTTTTATAAAATTACCATATCTTGTGGAGTAGGTGTGCTCAGTGGCTGACTGCTTGCTTTGCATGTATGAAGTCCCAAATTCAATCCCTGGTACCTCTTAAAAAAATTACTGTATCTTTTGCCCATTATTCCTTTGGGACTTGTTAAAATATGCATTTTGGGATTGATGAAAAACCACTTTTTAAATTGTTAGTTTCAACCACTTGAATTGTATTCCCAAGATGAACTACTGAAAGGCAGTATTTCAAACATAATTTGTGTTTTCAATAAATTATCATGATGGAGTACTTAAGAGTCATACTGCTGGTTGTAACCCTACCACCAACAACTATTAGCTGGGAGACCTTTCATGCATTTCTTAATCAATGTATGTCTCAGATCTTCTAAAAAATAAGGATAATTAATGATAGCACCTACTTCATAGAGTTATTGTGGACTCAGTGAGTTAAGGCAAGCTAAAATGTTTAGTCTTATTTCTTAATATTGCTATGCAATCCATTAACGTTATTATTATTTATTAGTAGTTTCTAAGTCTAGAATCTTTGTACAAGCTTCAGTCACTATAGCAGATTGATCTCTTGAGAAGAGATAACCTCCATTTTTACTTTTGTGGATAGTTCTAACTCAAGTTTACTCTACTTACTGTAAATGTTACTAAGCAGATCAAATTAATTTCTGCATATCTCTTTTGGAATCATATCTGGCTCATTAGATCTCCATCAACTTTTCCTTCTCTTTGTTCTTTAGCCTTAAGAAGCAATAATAAGGCACACTCAAGAAATACACTTTGATTTGGTTCCCTTTGTATAGTGAGGAATTACTGTGTGGAAATCAACATTATATTCAAAAGTGTGACTGTGGGTTAAAGGCCAAGGCCTTCAAATTAGGATCCAACAGCAAAACGTAGTCTACTATGATTCAGTTAAACCTCAAAAACAGCCCCAAAGTCAAATTTCTATGTACATATAGGACCCCAAAACCTATTTGCCTCCCTCAAAGGTTTCAAGAATTTTATTTCCAAATTTTCCCACTGAATCTTAATATTTCTATTTGAATTCATGTCTCCCTTTCTAACAGATGTAGTTTGAAGGCTGGCTCACTTTAACAGCATTCTTTCCTGTTTCCTAGCAAACAATCTTATTGCATTTTCCCTTCTGATTTTGTAAGAACTCACTACATTCCAGCAGTCCTTCTCTGCAAGCTGCTGTTTATATGATTTTTCAGAAAGTTGAAGTCTCCTCTTCTTTTTGGATATTTTAGTAGTTAAACTGAAATACAACCAAGCAAGTAAAGTTTTTTTTTAAAAATTACAACAGTAAAGCCATGATACATATTTTCCTTTGCTAAGTGTAGAGGAAAGTTACTATTTACACATATTTAATAAAATAAACTAAATCCACTTTAGTATTTGTTGTGGATTGAATTGTATACCCAAGTTTGGACATGTTCGTATTCTGGTGGGTATGGACCCATTGTAAGGAAGGTCTCTTGAAGATGTGACTTCAGTTAAAGCCCACTGGATCAAGTTGGGCCTTACTGGATTACTGGAGTCCTTTTTAGGCAGATTGAAAGTCATATGGAAAAGAAGCCAGGAGAGGCCAAGGACCAAGATTCTGACAGCCAGCCCGCAACACCAGTTTTCTCGGAAAAAGCACTGCCTCTCTGAGGCCTTGATTTTGAACTTCTCCTGGCTTCAAAACTGTGAGCCAATAAATTCCTGTTGTTTAAGTCAACTTATTGCATAGTATTTGTTTTAGCAATCAGGAACCTAAGACAGCGTTAGAGTGATTTTGAAAGACAGCATCTTGACAATATCTGTTGGAAAGAAAAGAATTCTCAAAGCCCTTAGTGTCTGCTCATTCTAATGCAAACCCTCTTTCAAGACTTGTGTTCTTAAATAACAGTTTCAATAATGTAATTACCTAAGCCAAAATAGACAGTGATTCCACATTTAAGAATTTTAATATGGTCTCAACCTATTTGTGTAATTTTAACTACTTCCCTGTAGCTCTCCATGGATACCAGGGAGAAGTTCATGTTCTCCTGTTTCCTTGCCTTCAGCCATCCTGCTTATTCTCTGGAGCACCCTTTCCCATATCTTATTCACCTGTGCAATCCTACTTACCTCTGTAAGTTCAGCACTATCTCTGACTAAGTGACCTCTCCTAATCCTCACAACTAGAGGCGACATAGACCTCATTTGATACCAATAAGAGCCCTGTTTTGGGGGGGATTTTTTTCACTCTGCTAGATTTTATAGTTACTAGTTTAATTACCTGAGTCTCCCTGTTAGTTAATGGGTTTTTAAAATGTGTATAGAAGGTTTGATATTCATCTTCCATTTCTTGATGAACTAACCAATACATTTTCATTTAATTAGGTAATATAAGGATGTATGTGTGTATGTGATATGAGCACACAGAGTTACTGTTGTCACTGTTTCATTAGAATTTCATTTTCTAATTTTGATTTTCAAGCCCAAAAGTATGCACCTTCCTTCACTTCAAAAATAGGTCAGTCAGTATGCTTAAAAAAGAAAAGCCAATCAGAGGATGAGAGATGAGCAGCAGGTGAGTGGCTTCACAGACTCATCCCATTTTGTTAAACACATGTCCTGTTTCTTTCTGAACAAGCGGAAATAAAAGTTAGTGCTAGGGGCCGGCTGTAGCCCAATTGGTAGGGCACCAGTTTACCACATAGGAGGCCCCGGGTTTGGTTCCCAGGGCCTCCTCAAGCAGGCAGACCGCCTTGAGAAGACAAGCTTCCATGGGCAGGGCAAGCCCCCGCGAGCAGGGTAAGCTGCCGCGAGCAGGCAGGTTGCCAAGCGGTGAGCTGACTCAGTGGGTCGCCGCAGCGGGGGGAGACAAGCAGACACAGAAGAACGCAAAACTGAACACAGCAATAACAAGCAGAAAGGGGGGGATATGTAATAAAAATAAATAAATCTTAAAAAAAAGTTAGTGCTAGATTATGAACATGATAACTGAAGTAACTTTTTATGTTATCTGATATTTTGTGTCTTAATAAAAAATATTCTATAAAAAGCAAAACAACCATCCATGGTTAAAAAGATATAAAATATTTCTCAGTGTTGTAGCTTAAAAAATCATGCAAAAAGATAGCTACCACTAAATTTCCCAAGAGGTTAGAGGCAATTGTCAAAATATAAAATTTGCCATTATTTCAGCCTTGGGGAAATATTTTTGCTAAGAATGGGCTCCTGACTCATTCTGAAAAATTATCTCTGAGTTATTCAACACCATTAAAGCAAGTAGAAAATACAAGTTTATCAAGATTGTTTATATACATTTTACATCCTAACATCTTTGGATAGGGTTCTCATGAGTACATTCTCCAGCGATGTCCCTTATAATTATATTTATGTGAATTTTGAATTTGTAGTCTTTTTTATTTCTATGAAATTGTGAGGGGCTGGCTGTATAGCCCAGTGGATAAGGCACCAGTACACCACATGGGAGGCCCCAGGATCGGTTCCTGGGGAACTCTCCGAGCAGGCAGACCGCCTGAGAAGGCAAAGCTGCTGTGGGCGGGGCAGAGCTGCCATGGGCAGGGCAAAAAGTCGCCACGGGCAGGGCAAAGCCACCACAGGCAGGGCAAAGTTGCCACAGGCAGGGCGAGCCACCTGCAAACGGAGCAAAATCCACCCGGGAATGGAAGCAGATCCGCCCACAAGCGGGGCAGAGTCACCTGCGCCGTGACCTGACTCGGCGCGTCCCTGCAGCGGGGGGGATACAGAGTAGACACAGAAGAATGCAGAGAAATGAACACAGCAAGGGCAAGCAGAAAGGGGGGGATATGTAACCAAAAAATAAAAATAAAAATAAAAAATAAAATTGTGAGCCTTTTCAGGGAACCACTTTAAATGCTTCATGCACCAAATGAAAGAGGACAAAATTTCCCCATTTACAAATGTTGTAGCTGCATACATAGCCATAAAGTAATATGATTTGTTTATTCTGTCTTCTAAGATGGAAATTCTAGACCCACTCAAAATGAAAACACACATACATAAAATATTTTGTGTATAATTTCAGATGATTCTTATGCTTCAAGAAGCCCATGGGGTCCTCAACTATGACAGTTTTAAAAAAGAATGGTCACATGTTTCTTGATAATCTTCCCTTTGAGCGATGATGGTTAATGTCCTCTCTTCCTGAATCTAGGTGTGCCGTGATTCTCTTATATTCTTAAATAGAATGTGGCAGAAGCGGCAATGAATGGCTAGGTCATAAAAGGTGAAACATATTTCATTTTATTTGTTGGAACACTCATGCTTGAAGTCTTGAGTTAACATATAAGAAGTCTATCTATCCTAAAGCTACCATGTTATGAGGAAACCCATCCACATACAGAGGTATGTGTAGAATATCTAATTGGCAGGCATGGTTTTGCAGCCCTTCAGGTCCTGGTGCCAGACATATGAGTGAACAACTTTTTATATAATTTTATTGAGTCACCTCCAGCCTTCTAAGCAGAGGCTCTAGATATCTTGCTCTGTCCTTCCTAAATTTGTGATCCATAGAATCCTTGGATAAATGCAGTGGTGTGTGTGTGTGTGTATTTGTGTGTGTGTGTGTGTGTGTGTCCAAGTTGGAGTAATTTGTAATGTAGAAATGGTAAACAGAACACCAACCCATGTTTAAAAGCATAGGTCCATAGAGAACAGAAATCTAGAAGCACTGTGTTTAGTTGAAGTCAGCTAGGGACATAAGGGATTAAGAACAGGGGAATTTTGCCATGTTGCCTATGACTGTAAATGTAGATGCATGGAAATGGGTGAAAATTAGCAAATCCAATCCACTAAAATAAAACGTTTTAGGTGGCAGCTCTCAACTGTGAACTTTATAATGTACACAATATTAAAAAAGAGAAACATGTCTTAATTAAAAGCAATAAAAGCATCAAAAAAAGTAGTCACACTATTATTCAAAGGCCATACTTTTGGGCACCCCATTCCTGGCGATTATACTATGTTGAGTATCTTTCCTCTATACTGGTCAGGATAGATTAGGCTCTGGTACAAAAACAAATTAATCATCAATCTCTGTGGCTTAGCATAATAAATGTTTAAGTATTGTTTACGATAGACATTGAGTGCATGGTTGGTGGTTTGGGGAGGGGGGATTGCTCCATGCATTAATTCCAAAACCAACCTGAAGGAGTTCTTTCATCTTGTAGTGGCACTACCATCAGAGACACATTTCTCTAAATTTTGGTGAGAAAGGTAAAGAAATAATTGAAGAATGAGGTGGGATGTTTTAAAAGCCAATCTTGAAAGAAGTTTACAAGAATCCTGTCCATATCTTTTTGGAGAAATAACTTAATATTTTAAATTTACTACAAAAGAAGATGGGGATATAGTTTCTCTGTGTTCCCAGAAAAATAAAATATGTAATGGAGTTGGATGAACACCTATCACTGTCTCATCAGACCTGCCCTGCTGAAAGTTAAATTCTAATATTTTTACTGGCTTTATGAACATGTTTTGCACTATATATCTTCCTTTGTGTGCCTGGGGGATCTGATTCTAATAAGCATATTCATTTTACAGTCCTTCCTAATAATAATGGTCTGTTATACTGAAGGTTGGGTGACAAATTAAAAAGACAGAGTTTATTGGCAATTACTAAAAGGAAGTTATAAAAAACTAAAATAATCTCCTTTGGTTCAAAGTAAAAATATTACCCTGCTTTCTATATTTTGACCAAGAAAAGACACATAAAAGAAAGAAATTAATAATAATTTATTTTATCAAAAAAGTGATAGATTTTGGCAAATACGAAGTTAAATAATTAGCTCAAAAGCAGCTTATTGTCACTTGTAATATACGATTTTTGTGCTCCAACACGATATAATTCATAATGTTTGGAAGTCCTCTTACTTTAAGTATGCAAAGTGAGGCCCTAAATTTCTATTCTGGTTCCAAATGCATTTAATTATTCCAGTAGTATTATTTCTCCAGTGGATCCAAGTAGTGTTGGAGGAAGCATACATTCAGGATGAATCTATGTGTATCATCACCCCCTTCATAAAAATTACTAACACCAACTCTTCTTACAGAAATTTTATGGGCAAAGTCTGGCTATTGTTTATTCTTCAGAACTATTCTCTCAAAAAAAGTATAGTGTGACCCCTGGATTTTAAATGACATCAAAATAC
>PVKH010021997.1:0-14200 GCA_004027955.1 Chaetophractus vellerosus
ATGATAAAATGGAGGGAGTAAAATAAAAGGTGTTACGAGGGTTAGAGTTTGGGCACCTAGCCCAAACCCCATTTGGGAAAGGAGGAGGTGTGTTGGTTTGGCTGGAGGATAAGGCGAGTGTAGGGAGTGACGAGATGATGCCTCACCTTGCAGGTAAGGCAGGAGCATATCATGGCGTAGGGGCTTTCTAGTGACCTACAGTAATTTTTCTTGAAGCTATTCCATGCCTGTGGGTGTGGGACTCTGATTGGATTCAGTTGGGGGCTCTGATTGGATTACTTCAGTGAGGCATAACCCAGGATGGGTCTTGGTCCTCTTGTTGGAGTCCTTTATGAACAGGAGAAATGCACAGAGCCACACAGAAAAAAAGTGTCAGAGACAGAGAAATCTCAAGAAACTGAGAGAGAGGTCCCAGAGGTGAGAGGTTGGAGTCAGCAGAGCACAGAGGCACAAAAAGAGGCCCGAGAGGCTGAAAGAGATGAGGCCCAGAAAAGAGGGAGAGGTGAGTCATATGCCTGATTGCCCACAGCTGAGCTCTGGAGAAAGTAAGCCTGGAGTAGAAGGCAGAGACCCAGACCGGAGAGCCGCCACCAGGGCTTACCCATGGCAGGAGTCCAGGATCGCCAGCAGCAGACCTTCGGTGAGACAGCATCTCTGATAATGCCTTGATTTGGACATTTTCACAGCCTCAGAACTGTAATTTTTTAAACTAATAAACTCCATTATAAAAGTCAACCCATTCCTGGTACATTGCTCCCAGCAGGTTGAGCAAACTAAAACAAATACCTAACTAAATAAATCAGATGGACCCTGATTCAGTTGGCTACAGCTTGACTGAAAATAACATCTTCAAGAGTTCGTATTTACCATGGGTTCACACCCACAGGAATGGGCTAAGATTAAGAACATGTTTTTCTGGGGGTATTTAATTCAACTTACCACAAAAGCTAATCCATGCTTAATAAATGATAACTCCAGTGCACTGTTATCCAAAATAGAACCTTTATATTAATAAATATTTTCACACACATGCACATACATGCATTTTGAATTATAACCGATTTAGAATATTATAACACTTCTGTCTGTGTTACTCAGCTAGAAGATGTCTTTTATTTCCCCTTCCCCTCCTTGGTGACAGTGTCTTCAACTGTTTAGAATACTAAAGGATTGGAAAACAATTTAGAAAACATGGGATTTCAATTTACAAGATCTGATTTGTTAAATGGAATGAAAAGTCTTAGAAGCCAGTCATTTTTATCATGCGGATATTGCTGAATCGGAAGGTTTTGGATATACACGTTGAATACAATCCCAGGATACTAAGTTAACCACAGTTACTTTGACTCTTAAGACTTTCTGTTTTAGCATCATATCTCAACTTTTTTTCTGAGTGGCTTAGAGTGAACTTTTGTTTTGAACAATCAATAGATAGTTCAGTTCCCAATTTCCATTATTTGCTTCCTAAATGCAAAGAAATAATTATTTTATGATTGCATACTTTTATGATTTTTGTTCACTCAATTTTTATGGTTAGTTAACAATAAAGCCGTTTCTTATCACTTAAAATGCCACATGTATTTAGCAATTTTCTGAATTGTTTTTCTTTGAGATTGTGAAATGAAACCCACATTTTTTAGAATTACACACCAAACTATTATAAAAATGAAGTGTTAGAAATCAATTCGAATGTTAAATACAAAGGACATCCTTGGCTCATTAAGTAAAAATATCTCATTTAATGAGCAGGAAAGCACTGGAGCACACTGAACCCTGACACAAAGCAAATTATTTAAGTGATAAATTATATTTTATGGGGAGTGTAAAAGTTAATAATACTCAGGGGCATGGTAATAAATGCAGAGGTGTAACTAACTTCATCGACTGCTTTACTTACAAACATGCCATATGTACTTAGTTACTTGATATGATCACAAAGAGAACAGAAACCACACGATTCATAAAGTGACCTTAATATGATAACTTGCAAGTACATCCTTTGTATCTTATTGTTTAAAGAGATCCTCTTTTTTTCCTGTCTTTTGCAACATTCTGCTTTCTTCATTTTTGTTTTCACTTTTGGTCAAGCATTGACCTTGTAGCAGTTAAAGCTGCAGCCTGCTCCTTATCTCTCAGCAGCCCTAATAAAACCAGCCATGCACTCATCCTTTCTGGTGCCCCACAAATGACCTCTGAACGCACTTCAAGAGGACCAACATGTCGTATGAAGAAATGGGTGGGTTAGCTATTGTGTTGGCACCACTCTGGCTCTTTCCTAAGCAAACATTTTTCAGTGGCGTTGAATAGACCCATAAATTAATGTGATCAATAAACTTCATCCATGCTTTGCTAAGAGGCACAGAGCTCTGTTCACCAAAGTTGCCTCCACATAATAGGAACGAAGGGCAGAGTTGCAGCAATTGTCTAAGTAATTGAGAGTGAAGTTTAAGGAAAGGAATTGCAGTTTTCTTTTGGAATTTAAATTATACCTATGTCTTTTTTCCCTACTTTGAAATGAAATTTCTTCATCTTTAGACTTAACCTACCTGGTTTTGGATTATGGGCAAATTCAAACGCAGTAAAATGTTGTCTTTGTTAGGGTAGGTTCTAGAAAAAAATCTAGCTTATAGATGCTACATGAATGGGTTCTTTCCTGGACTTGGAAAGTAGCAAAGATGATTTTAATCTGTGCAACCATTCGGAGGCTGAATGCAGAGTGGGAAGGAGCAAATTCCCTTAATGCCAGAGCAAATATGATTTTCAATGTTGTTTCATACCTCTGAGCCTTTACATATTCTATTTCCTCTTCCTGGTTGCCTTTCTTCCTTGACTATTTAGCAAAGTCTTATTGACGTTCAAAACCAGCTCAAGTATGGACTCTTTTGACCATTCTCCTTCTCCCTCTTTTCAGGTTGAGTTAAGTATTCTTTCTGTGCTACTTATCTCGCATATTTGTATATTGCGTTCTTCTCTCTGTATTGTAACTTATCTATTCATATTTCCCACTGTAGTATAAGATTCATCATATAGAAACCCTGTCTTGACCACCATTGTATCCCTAAAACCTAGCACCATGTCCAAAAATGATGGAAGGAAGGAGACAGGAGGGAGAAGGGTTGGGGGGTGGGCGGAGGGAAGTCTTTCTTAGCACATGTGGCACCTTTGTGCAAAGCAACCTGTTAGAAAAAGGCACCCTTTCCTCTGGACTGATGGAGCCTTGATCCCTTCCACTCTCCTTCCCTCCCTCTGTATTCCTTTCTCCCTCACTCTCAAGAGGATAAGAGTGTGGACTGAAATCCATCTGGTTCTCCACTAGTCAAGCCTTATATGTAAGATGTGAATTGGTTGCCTAGAATGATAACATTTATTGATGAATGTGTTCACAGTTTGGATAATTACTAACTGGAACTGGGTTTATTGTTTAAGAATATTCAAAGTATCTTTCTTGCCCCAGATTATAGTTATCTTTAAATATATATATACATAAGATTGGTTTTGATAGAATAATCTGGTCCTTTGAAAGTAATGATATAGATTATTGTACCACTTGGACACTAATCCCAGTTCTGCTACTTTGTGGGGGTGACTTTGGGCAAATGAACACCTCCAAAATTTGATTTATTCAACTCTGAAATGGACAAAGTGTACATGTCTCAGAAGGTGTTATGAGGACTTGATGAGATAATGTTTATTGTGTACTTAGAACAGAGTTGCTATGTTAGAATGATTATTACTGCAGCTTAATGACAAAGAATTTTGTAAAGACAATTTTTTCATATATATACATTTTTTTTCCCCAACGCTGTTTACTTTCCTATCCTTTGGGGGGAGATGATCATGTTCCTTTGCTCCCGTGGAGGACACTTCACAAAGCCAGCCCAACCTGAGCTGCTAATACAGTCTAGAAGTCTTGTGTGTGAGCTGTTCTCTTTAGTGGGGGTTGCAAACTGGAGCTGCTGGTGACCTTTTTGTCACTCCACACAGAGAACCTGCCTGAGTCATTTGCCATTGCAAAAGACAGCAGAGCTAAATGTTGTAGAGTGGGAGGTTCTAGGAGATATTAAGTTTCAGGATCTAGTCCTGATTGAAGCTGCAGCTAGAAGCTAGAACTATCTCCACATATGCGAACTTTGGGAGTTGGATTTCTTTGATTTGCAAATGAAATGGACAAGACTAATTGTAAATTTATTACGGCTACTCATAATAGAGTTGACCCCTTTCATGCTTATTTATTATGGGGCTGTTTGACCTCTCACTATTTAATGTCAGTGAGTACACTTTTAGCAAGTAACCTACTTGATGTTAAAAATTAAATTGTTAGAATCTTTAGTGCACATGAAATTTAATTATTAGTGACTATTTATCGCAATAAGACCCTAGCAATTAGAGGTCTTTTATTTTTTTTAAACTTAAAAACATTTTCATATGCTTACCCAGTTGTAAGCTTCTCCAGGGAAGAGAGAAGCTTACAATCCTCATGCTCTTTGGTTCACCCAGCCCCAGGCAAAGTGCCTTGTCACGTCTCAGGTGGTCACTGAACCACCTACGGTGGTTTTAGTGGATTTGCCTACATCTCAGGTGGAAGACGTGCTTGTCTGCTTTTCTCTCTTCCTTCCACCCATCTTTCTTTCCTTCCTTCCTGCCTAACTTCCTTTCTTTCTTGAAAAAAATTTTTTTAAAGTACTAAAAAGTATAAAGAATTAAGTAAAATACTCAGGTTTCCACTTCTCATATGAACAATAATTAATATTTTGACCTGTTTTCTTTGGGCGTTTTTACTCTTCTCTGTTTGAACACCCTCCAACTTTTTTCGCACACCCCTTCTCCCAGAAAACCATTACTTTAGGAAGTTGTAGATCCTTCCTGTTTATTCTCCACAACTTTAAAAACCTGTATGACTCTATCAACAATTGATATCATTGTTTTGTGGATGTGTTAATAAATTACATTGATGATATGTTCCTGTACATATTGTCTAGCATGTCATTTTCAGTTAATACGTGGTTCCTCTTAACTGCAGTGTAATATTTTGTTGAATTAATTCACTATCCTTCTTTTATCATTGATGGACACTTAAATTCTTTTTGATATGTGTCATAAAACCTGCTTTTACAAAACAAAGTAATTATACTCTGTTTGAAAATCATAATAATTGCAATTAAAATTTTCAAAGTTAATGACTGGGAAGCAATTAGAAATACTAAATTTCATTGCACTGTAAATAGAGCTTCTGTATGATCAGTTTCACCAGATGCAGATTTTCTTAGTCTACTTTTCTTATATATTAACTGTCTGTATAGATGCAACTATAGCTTTACATTGTTTATTTATTTTGTTTGTCCTTAGCTCATTTTAAAAGAATTATGTGATAATTTGCTCTAGTCACATTAACCTTTTTGTTGTCCTTTGAGTATACCAGGCACACTCCCAGCTCAGGATATTTGCACCTACTGTTCCTTCTGCCTGGAACAGTTCCCCATATCTCCACATGGTTTCTTCGTCATTTACCTAATAGCCCTGGTCAAATGTGAGGCATTTGAGGCCTCTGTGGGGCCCTATCGACTCTATTTAAAATAGCACTTTTACCCTTCATTGGCATTCCCAATCTCCTTTTTTGCTATATTTTTCTCTATAAAATTTACTTATTTTACCCTATACTCTATGTTCCACATTTTATTTTATTCATTTATTTTTTAATGAGTACCAGGGATTGAACCAGTACATGTGAGCTACATCTGCTCCCCAGTTCCACTTTTTAATATATTTATTGTTTATATTCTAAACTAAGCTGAGGCTCCACAAAAGTAGAGATTTTGTCTGTTTTGTTTTTCTTATTGTTGTGGCCCCAGAATCTAGAACAATGGCTAGCACATAATGATGCTTAATAGTGTGTTGAACAAATAAATGAAAAGTAGAAGATATGAAAAATAAAGAAAGTATAATGTAGAACAAAGAAAAGCACTCAGAGTCCTACCTCTTAGAGACATTTTCTTATATTGCCTTTTTATTATTATTTTTTTGTTGTTACATATCCACCCCCTTTCTGCTTGCTCTTGCTGTGTGCCCATTCTTATGTGTTCTTCTATGTCTGCTTCTTGTCTCCCCCCGTTTTTGCGGCGACGTGCCGAGTCGGCCCTCTGTGCAGGCGGCTCGCCCCACTCGTGGGTGACTCCATTCCGTTTCACAGGTGGCTCCACTCCTTGTTTTGTGGGCAGCACAGCTCCATGTTTTGCGTGCTGCTCTGCTCCGTGGTTCACGGGCGCTCAGCTCCGTGTTTCATAGGTGACTTTGCCCTGCCACTGGTGGCTCCGCCCTGCCCGTGGCAGCTTTTTGCCCTGCCCACGGCGGCTCTGGCCCGCCCACAGCAGCTTACCTTTCTCAAGGCCGTCTGCCCGCTCGGAGAGGTCCCCGGGAACTGAACCCGGGGCCTCCCACGTGGTATACTGGCGCCCTTATCCACTGGGCTATACAGCTGGCCCCTTTTTTATTATTTTCAGAGGAGTATTTTTATTTAGTTAAAGACCATGTAACATATAGGTTTTTTGAGGAAAAATAGAATCCTATTTTTTTTTTTTTTGCTGGAAAACATATGCAGCACCAGAATTATTAAACTTAGTTGAAATCTTATTCCCATAGACTACACGATCAATCCCCTATTGGTTGGGATTTAGGTTGTTTTAATTTTGGGTTTTGTAAATGATACAGTGATGTGTATTGGTATGCATAAAGCTTCATCTGTGTTTTCTAGTTTTAAAAACAATATATATTCATAGAAATAAGATTACTGCATTTGAGTGAATGATCTATATTGCCTATTACTTTACCCTAAAAAGATTGTATTAAATTACCTTGCTATCCATGCTATATAAAAAGGTTCATTTCTCCACATTCTCTTTGTCAGTGAGTATTTTAAAATAAAAACAATCTGTTATTGCAATAGAGAAAAAAGTATAGGTATTGTGTTTTAATTTACATTTCTTTACTAGACAAGAAGAAAAATGGGAGAAACTGGCCTGGCCTGGCCCTTTTAAATTATGGGAGGAAGAATGTCAGTGGAGATGTAATTAACCTCAAGAGCATGGATAAACATGCTAAACATAGTAAAATAGATAGGAAGTGATGAGTTTTGAGTATTTTATCTTTGTTTTTAATATAGGTTATTTAATTGTAAATTTATATAATTATTTTTAAATGACCCATATACAAAACAGCTTGAAAAATTACTAGAAATTTGACAGTTGGCTCTCATAAGTAGTACAAGCCAGCTACAGATTACTACATACCCCACCCCACCCCCTGTGTAGTCAGCATCCAATACATAGAGGTAGAGAAGTCCACCTCGCTTGCTTTTGTGGGACAAATCATGTTCCAGAACTACCCATGGATTTCACTGCAACTAGTCTCCATTTGAGATGGCATTCAGGTTAGAGAGAAGCCCTTTATGCTTCTCTCATTCCCTTCTCTTGAGAGCACTCCAAGAATACATTGTTTGTACCAGAACACTCATCTCAGGCTCTGTTTCTGGGAACTCCAATCTAAGCCATCACCTTATTAAAATTATTTTAGATGGAGTGCTGGGATGAAACCTAATTGATAGGACTGAGAATTGACTTGTAAGGTGAGGAAATGGGGATAGCTAGTGCACCCAGATTATTTGAGAAGTAAGAATAAAAACAAGTGAGGAACTAAACTGAGTGGAATGTAGGTGAGCTACAAAGCTTTTGGATGTTGCATGATGAAAATCAGAGAGGAGCAGGAGATGAAGTGTTGAAATCAGCTTTTACACTTTCCTCTCCAAACCCATATTCTCTTTCTCTGCTTCACAGCATTTATCCTAGTTTCCTAATTAAATTTTCACTTGTGTGTTTGTAAACACTTGTCTGTAAAAAATAAATTGTGAGTCCCATGAGTGCAGGACCTTGTACATTTTAGTCTCCACTAAATATCCAGTGCCAAACATAATGGCTTGACCAGAGTAGTACTTTTAATTGAATGAATAAATGAATAAATAAATGGGGCCGGCTTGAAAGCCCAGTGGATAGGGCGCCGGCATACCACATGGGAGGCCCTGGGTTCGATTCCCGGGGACCTCTCCTAGCGGGCAGACCGCCTTGAGAATGGCAAGCCGCCATGGGCGGGCCGGAGCTGCCATGGGCAGGGCAAGAAGCTGCCACGGATATGGCAAGAGCCGCCACGGGCAGGGCAGGTTGCCCGCGGATGGAGCACAGCCAGCCACCCGCGAACTGAAAGCCGGCCGTGAACGGACGCAGAGACCGCCCACAAGCGGGGAAAGCCGCGCCTGCACAGTGACCACTCTCAGCGCGTCGCCGCAGCGGGGGGAGGGGAGATATGTAATAAAATAAATCAATCTTTAAAAATAAATAAATAAATAAATAAATAAATAAATAAATGAATGAATAACACATAGATGGGAAGATGGGATAATACAAGAATTTATATTTTTGTTTAGCATATTCAAAGCAAGTTCTTCAATTTAAAGGAAATTATAAATGAGTGAAAATGTCTCATATTTACCTGCATATTTACTTTTTCTGGCATTCTTCATTCCTTTTTGCAGATCCAAGTTCCCACCTGGTATCATTTTCCTTGTACCTGAAGAGCTTCTTTTAATATTGCTTACAGTATCAAATTCTCTGTTTTTGCTTATGTAAATTCATTTTTATTTAGCTTTTAATTTTAAAAGATATTTTTTTCTGGATATAGGATTCTAGATTAACTTTAAACAATTTTATATTTCATTACTTTAAATTTGTGTTTTTCCATTGTCCTCTAGCTCACATTATTCCTGATGAGATAATTCTTATCTTTGTTCTTCTTTATGTAATTAATATATTTTTTGTCTCCTTTTAAGATATGCTCTTATCATTGTTTTTAAGCAATTAAGACATGTTTTTTTTTGTTTTGTTTTTTTTAAAGATTTATTTATTATTTATTACATATCCCCCCCCCCTTTCTGCTTGCTCTTGCTGTATGTCCATTCTTCTGTGTTTCTCTATGTCTGCTTCTTGTCTCCCCCCGTCCCCGCGGCGACGCGCCGAGTCGGCCCTCCACGGCGGTGGCTCGTTCCGTTCATGGATGACTCCATTCCGTTTCCACGGGGGGCTCCGCTCCATGTTTTGCGGGCAGCAGTCCTCCATGTTTTTGCGGGCTGCCGGCTTCCGCTTTCGCGGGCAGCAGCTCCGCATTTCACCGGTGACCTTGCCATGCCCGTGGGGGCTCCGCCCTGCCCGTGGTGGCTTTTTTTTGCCTTACCCACGGCGGCTCTGCCCCACCCACGGGGGCTCGCCTTTCTCAAGGCCGTCTGCCCGCTCGGAGAGGTCCCCGGGAACCGAACCCGGGGCCTCCCATGTGGTACACCGGCGAGCTCTTTATCCACTGAGCTATCTAGCCGGGCCCCAATTAAGACATGTTTTAATGTGGTTTTCATTTTGTTTACCCTGCTTGGGGTTCGCTGAGATTTTTGAATTTGTGGGTTTATTGTGTTTATCAAATTTGAAAAATGTGTGCCACTATTTCATGAAATATTATCTCAGTCGCCCTCCCCTCTTTTTTCTGGAACTCCAATTACATGTATATTTGACCATTTAACATTGTTCCACAGTCACTGAGACTTTGTTAATTTTTGCAGTCATTTTTCTTTCTGTGCTTCAGTTTGAATAGTGTTTACTGCCATGTCTTCAAGTTCATTAATCTTTTCTTCTGTAGTGTCTAATCTGTTTAGCTTATCCAGTGAATTTTTTTGATTCAGATATTGTAATTTTCAGCAATTGAAAGGTCATTTGGTTCTATCTTATACTCTCCATTTCCCCCCTAATTATGTTTATATTTTATTTTAAATCCTTTAGTATGTTTATAATAGCTGTTTTAATGTCTTTGTCTGTTGAGTCCATCATCTATCATTTTAGGATCTGTTTTTCACTGATATTTCTCCTGGCTATGGCTTTCATATCCTGGTATCATTTCATGTCTAGTAATTATTGACTGGATGCAAGACATTGTAAATATTAGCTTATTGAGCACTTGATTTTGTGTCTTCCTTTCTATAAATGTTGAATTTTGTTCTGGCAGGCAGTTACAGAACAGCTTGTTCCATTTGAAGCTTTTTAGGGCAGGTCTAGAACAGATTTTATTCTGGCTAAATTAGTCCTCACTTTCCAGTCTTGTCTGAATTTTATAACTTCCTGATTTTTCTTTGCCTGAATTTTTGGAATGTCACTCTAAGCATATATGGGTTTTTATTTTTTTAAGGAAATACTGGGGATTGAACCCAGTACCTCATATATAGAGAGCAGGTTCTCAATCACTGAGCTACATCTGACCCCCAAATGATAGTTTGTTTTTTCATTTTTGTTTTTAGGAGGTACTGGGGATTGAATTTGGGACCTCATACTTGGGAAACAGGTGCTCAATCACTACAGCTACATCTGCTCCCACATGTGTGGATTATTATTCATAAAAAGACTCAGACTTCTGGAACTTTCTTTTTCTAGTTCGGTGCCCCTACAACTCCAGCCTCTATGAACTCAATTTTCTCTTTCCTCAACTTAGAAAGACTACTCTGGTTTGCTAGGGTATACTCCTCCCTGCACTGCAATCTAAAAAGACTTCCTAGATAGAAAACTGGAGTGATCATGAGGCTTACTTTGTTTCTTTTCTTTTCTTGCAGGGACACAGTCCTCTGCTTTCCATTGTACAATGTCTGAAAATCATTGCTTCATGTATTTTGTCAGGTTTTTAGTTATTTAAAATGAGAGGGAAAATTTTGTCCTAGTTACTCCATCATGGCTTGAAGCAGAAATGAGTTCTTCAACTTGGAAAATAAAAATTCCTTAAGAAGATTCTCAAACTGCTATGATTAATCTGCATTCTTAAGAAACATTTTAGGTATATGAATTATTGTTTGTCTTACATGTTTCTATTCCATAAGCAGCTGGAATTGGGGTGCTCATTCCAGTTTCTTATCTCTCATCTTTATTCCTTATTAAATTTTCTTGGACTCTGTGCTGATCTTCACTTTAAGCTACAATGAAGGATCCCCTCTGCATTTGATTAGTATCTGAGTATTATTATATAAGCCTTGCAACCTTTGTTATGAAAACTTTTTGCTACTGAAGTATCCTGCTATTTACCATGCTGCATGTTTTTGAATTTTGTTTCTACATACTAGTTTTAAATGCCCTTAAGTTTTCACCTTATGAAATTCTTTAATCTGTGCCAACTGCCCTCTGAGAAAATCTTGTCTTGCTTCCATTCATGATCATAGGGTAAGAGCCTCAGACTTTACTGAAAATATTATTCTCCTTATAGGTCTTTAAAATATGGTGGAAAAATAGGAACCCTGACACTGGTGAAAATGGCCTCTTGTTAAAGAAATGAGGTTGAATAACCCGAGATGCTAAACTGGGCTCTAACTTCAAAGACCCTCTATGGCAGTACTGTCCAATAGAACTTTCTGTGAAGATGGACATGTTCTATATGGACACCGTTCAGTATGGTGGCCACTAGCCAGCCATGTGTGGTTATTAAGCACTTGAATTGTGGCTTGAACAACTGAGGTACTGAATTTTTAATTTAATTTAATTTAAATTAATGTAACTATCCATATGGGACTAGCGGCTACTACATTGCCATCTATAAAAATCATATTTTAATTATAGGAAGAATTTGTAAAGGATCAGAACAATTAACTATTGATGGTCCTATAGACATTCTATTGTGGATTTTAAAATGCTACATAGGGGAAAGGTATTTGGATAGACAGTGTATAAAATAAAAAAGAGTATTTTGGATATTGCATGTGATGGGGCACTGTTACTATATACCAATGGCCTTGAGTTGGAGAAAGGGCTCAGATCATATTGTTTTGACCCTTGGAGTTACAGGCATTGAAAGTTTTAAGTAATATATTTTAGAAATTTATTTCTTACTCTGTCACTGATTGCTACACCTCCATCCTGTCAACTCTTTTTACCTAAAACAAGTCCTTTCAAGTTAAATGAAGTACTGTAAACCACATAGGAAAGATGGAGAGCATTTATGATATGGTAGAAGACCATGTTTAAAATGTATCACCTGTATAAAAACTCAATTTTAAAATAAAATAATTTCAACAACATATTTGAATTGGATTTAATAATATTTTCAATTGCTTTCACATGTGCTATCTCATTTCTACTTATGAGTCAAGTAGAGTGGGCGTTATTATTTCTGTTTCATAGATGTGAATAATGGAGCTTCAGAAAAGTGACTTGCCTTCTTAGTCACTGAGTATTTGAACCCAAATGATTTTATTCATTGTCTACTTTTTTCCCAATTTACTGGTTATCTTAGTTAATGAGGCCACTTTGTTTTTAAAATAACTGGTTCTTTCAGCTTCTTCAAAACAGCGTGACTTCAAACTTGTTCAGCTTCACATTTATAATTTCTATGTTTCAACAGGGAGAAAGCTTTGATTCATGTCAGTTGTGTAAAATTAATGGTATGCTCATATTTTATTTAATAAATATTAATGGTTGGATTTGGCAGAGGGCAGGGGGCTATTTTAAACCTTTACTGTAAAGAGGATCATTATCACATCCTCAAATTTGATTTCTAGAGTGCTTATTTATCAATATTTATTAGACACTTTCGTTGGTTCTAATTATGCTTCCTAGTTCACCCTGCAGAACACCTTTCAGGCAGTGTCGCTTCACTAAGTGTATTCCAGAGTGCACTTATTTAGCAGTTTTGTCCTTCAGCAAATGTTTGTTCCATCTTTAAGATATGACTCAATTGTTGTTTTTTCTATCAGCACATGATACAACAGAAATCCTAAATCAATAGCACTTTTTATTCCTACACAATTGATGCATAACAGCCTTCTTCACATTGAGGTTTAATGTGTTGTAAATTAATTATCTGGAATGAATACAGGGTCAATGGACCTTGGTATGACCGGGATGCAATGTTAAAGTATTCCATTTCCTCCTCTGCTTCTCAGCATTCTTACTCTGCCTTTTGTTCACGTCAGTTATACCATCTTCTGCAATAAGCTCCCTTAAGAGTAGATAATGTCCCTCTAGGGATTGATCAATAGAAAAAAATTTGCTTTACCATAAATTTGCTAAACTATTTTCTGCCTTCCAGGCAAAAAAGAAGCATTTTTATTTGTAATATATCCAGTGGCACTTTTTTTTTTCTCTTAAGAACATGTAATTGGAATTTGGAATTGCCCAAGTGAATATAACACACTTTCTCTTAATTCAGAGCGATATCTTAAAAGATGTGTGCAAATACATGTGCATTTTATTATCTACCACTCTTTATTGGAAATGAGGATAATTGTTTATTTTCCAGAGTCCAGTTCAAGAAAAATAACTTTATCTATCCCATAATCTAATTGTAGATATGATGGCAATTTCATTTCAAAGGATATAAAATCAGACACAGTAAAGTGGATTTTCCATCAGAAGCAGAGCAATTAAAAAGCAGGAATTCACTAAGTTTTAAAGTACTCAATTTTCTATTTTCTTTAAAATAAGAATAGTAGAGGCAAACTCCATTATAGTTTCGAGGATAGCTCTGCTATTAGTAGCTATAGAAACAAGGTAGCCAGGTAGTGAACAAGAGAGAAAGAGGGAGAGAGGGAGGGAGGGAGAGAGAAACAGAATATGAATAGAGGAAAAAAACCCACAAACCTGGCTGTAACATTTAAATACTAATATTGTGATTTGGGGACGGGTGAATTGGGAAGTAGATTGGGCAACACCATTGTTAGTTTGTCAGTGTGGGCACTTCATTTTTAATGCCTGGTTTCTCTGGGACTTTGGTTGATGATACTGTACCTAAACAAAATGAATATGACCATCCTTAAAGAAGAGGTAGTGAAGACTAGGGATATAGATAGACAAGTGCTGAAATTCAGGAAGCACACTAGGGTCAGCTTCATGATTTTTTGCAGAAGCCCTTTCCGTTCTGTCAAGTTCAGAGGTGGAGAGTGGAACCAAATCTATTTTACTTCCCTAGACAACAAGGTCAACACCACTTGCAAATCTGACCTCCTCCTGTTGCAGCTCTGAGTGTCAAAGGTGGGGAACTCAGTGGAATGCTGAAATCATACAAGACAGAACACATTTTCCAAACTCCAACTTGCCACAAGTCTGGTGGAAATGCTTCTGATCTTAGTTTGAATTCCCCAGGA
>PVKH010021998.1:0-14196 GCA_004027955.1 Chaetophractus vellerosus
AGAGAGAGAGAGAGAGAGAGAGAGAGAGAAAGAGAGAGAGAGAATAAGGTGCTTGCAGACTGTGAAATCCCCAAGTCAAGTTGACTAATGATCAGTATACCTCTGGTGTCCTAGGGATGAATGGACTACAAGCACACTGATATAATACCTGCTTAGCATTTTTCATAAAAACCAAATAATTGGGGGGCACAATACCCATAAATATATCTGCCAGTAAGCTCACAAGCAGCTATAGGAAAAGTCATTACAGATACCAACATAAAAGAAGAGGATAATTTGGCTAGGGAAGCAATAGTTTTAAAGGTAAAATGTCACAACCTCTTAATTCACACATACATACTGATCTCTACTCTTTATATATCATTTAAGCTAAAGCATTGTATCGTAAGTGAAACAGAGAACAGAGTCTGATCAAAAGCTGCTTTGCCTCTGGGACTTTGGATAAATTCATACTTTTTAAGTCTATGAAGCACTTTTTAGAATTTCTCCTTCAATTTCCTTCTCTGTAAATAAAGATCATCTTGCCACCAACGTCTTGGTTAGTACAGGTAAGCCCAGTTGACCTGAGGCCTGGATAAGGAGCTTTGTGTAGAGGTACAGAGCACTTAGAGGCTGGAGAGCTTTTCTCTTTTCTTTCCATGGACAGCACCACTTCCTGATATTAAATTGAGTGTTCTTTCCAAAATCTAGTGATTTTACTTTAATATCTTTGAAGAGAAAGGGCTGAAGGAGGAAGAGCACTTAGGTTTTAAGAGAGGCACTGCAGTCATCTTTATTAAAATTTAAACCATACTATCTTTATTAAAATTCAGTTGCATTAGTCATTTATTTAAATTATGTCTTTTCTCTGAGTACACCAGGAATTATGAAAATAAGCTCCAGAAATTAAACTCAAATTTAATTCAAAATATGACAGGGGACTAGATGAATGAAAATCAGAAAAGAGGGAAGGGAGAGTCAATAGTGGAATATCTGCCTGTTGACCACAAAACACCATATGTTCAGAGACTAAAGAAATTCTGCAGCTCTGGCAAACTCCTTCTCTGATATAGGATTCTGAATCCCAAAAATAGAGTCTTCAGGAAGGCCTTTCCTTAAAATTTAAAGATTTGGACCCACGGTATGTAGTAAAAATGTTCTGCTTCATAGAAAAACAGAATAATTCTGTACTCAAGCACTACCAATAACAAAAATCTCAAAACAACAAAAGGGATATTTGGCTATTTCTGCTGAGATTTTGATAGTTCCCAGCTCTGTCTCCCATTTCTCTGGAGGATTATATCTCCAAGGTTTAGCTGGGAAAATAGCTATATTGAATAATAACAACATTTTCCAACCTCTCTTTCACCCAGGGGTAGAAATGCAGGAAGAGCATTTGATAAAATTCAGCATCATGAGATTTAAATTAAACCCTTTAGCAAATTAGAAATAGAAAAGGACTTCATTTAACTAATAAATAGTGTCTTCAAGAAAAGTCCTACAAAAGAACAATACTTAATAGCAAAAATTTTGAATCTTTCTCTCTGAGCTCAAGGATGATAAAAGAATGCATGCTATCACCACTTTTATTCAACATTGTACTGGAAGATCTGGGGAACACCGCCAAAAAACAAAGCAATAGAAAATGAAAATAAAGGTATAAGGATTGGAAAAGAAGAATCAAAATTGCTTTTATTCACAGATGCTATGGTAATGTGTGAAGAAAATCCAAAAGAATTCTAGGGTAAACTATTAAAGGTAATAAAAGTATTGAGAAATGTCACAGAATAAAAAAATCAATATACAAAATAAATTGTATCAAATAGAAAATTAAGCTTTAAAGTGGTATCATTTATAAGCACATCAACAAATATGAAGGGCTTAGAAAAAGTCTAACAAAAGATATGCAAGACATATATAAAGGAAATTAAACACCAATTGAAAAACATTAAAGAAGAGCTAAAAAATGAGGAAATATACTTGTTCATGAATAAGAAGACAATGTTATTAAGATATAAATTCTACTCAAAATTGATTTATAAATTCAATGCACTCTCAACCCAAACCCCAACCACTTGCATATGTGTATTGTGTGTTTGTGATTTGACAAGTTGCTTTTAAAATATGTAGAAAAATGCAAAAGGTCAACACTAACCAGGACACTTTTGAACATAAAAACAAAGGTGTAAGTACTTGCATTACTACCAGGTAGCATGGTACGTTACAAAGTTATAAAAATCAAGGCATTGTTTATTGAGAAGCTGTAGACAAAAAGATTAAAACAGAATATACACCTAGAAACAGTCACATACATACATCATTGATAATAGAGGTGACACTTCAGAGTAGTGGGAAAATAACAGTCTTTTTAATAAATGGTCTCTGGGCAATTTTCTATTGATATGTAAAAAAATTAATTGAATCTTTACCTCACACCAAAACCAAAATCAATCCCAAGTGGTTTAAAGGGCTAAATGTAAAAGTCAAAACTATAAAACTTTTAGAAAGGTATATAAAAAATACCTTCATGACCATGTAGTCTAGATGTATTTCTATAAAATGGATAAAAGCACCAATGGTAAAGGAAAACATTGATAAATTTGACTACATTAAAATTAAGATGCTGTTCATCAAATGACATAAATAGAGTGAAAAGACAAGTCATAAAGTGGGAGAAGTAAGATATTTGCAACAATGTAATCAACAAATTTAAAATTTAAAAATACTGGTTTTGTTGTCTTTTAAATGGGCGAAAGACTGGAATAGATATATCACAAATGAGGATATAAAAATGGCTGGCAAACATTTGAACAGGTGTCTAACATCATTAATAGTCAGGGAAATGAAAATTGAAACCACATTGACATAACACTACACACCTACCAGAGTAGCTAAATATTAAAAATCAGACAAGATCAAGTTTTAGCAAAGATGTAAAGTGGCAGAACCCTCATACACTGATAGTGGGGCTGTGACAGTTTGAAACTCTTTGTGGATCCCAGAAAAGATCATGTTCTTGAAGCTACTCCATTCCTATTGGTGTAGGAATCTTTTCTGGATTGGATTCAGTTGGGGAGAACTTTGATTGGATTACTTCAGTGAGGCATGACCCAGGGTGGATCTTGGTCCTCTTGCTGGAGTCCTTTATAAATGGAAGACTAAATGCAGAGACACACAGAAAAAGCAGCAGAGACAGAGAAACCCAAAAAGGCTGAAAGAGAGGTCCTGGAGGCCAGGGGCTAGAATCAGCAGAGCGCAGAGGCATGGAAAGAGGCCCCTGAGAGGCTGAAAGAGATGAGGCCTAGAGGAGAATGGAGAGACAAGTTATACACCTGATCACCCACAGCTGAGCCTGGGGATAACTAAGCCTGAAGCAGAAGACAGAAACTCAAACCAGAGAGCTGCCTTTGCTGATTCAGCATCTCTGATGATACCTTGATTTGGGCATTTTCACAGATTCAGGACTGTAAGCTTTTAACCTAATAAATTCCCATTATAAAAGCCAACCCATTTCTGGTATATTGCTCCCAGAAGTTTTTAGCAAACTAAAACAGAAATTGGTACCAGGAAAATAAGGCGCTACTATGCAAATCCCAAAAAATGTTGGAACAATTTTATAAATGGGTAAAAAGTAGATTGTGGAAAAATTGTGACTTGCTTGTATAGAAAAGGTCTAGATTGCTTTGAAGAGGCTGTTGGTAAAAAATGTGGATGCTAAATATACTTCTTTTAAAAAAAAAAGATCTATTTTTATTTATTATATATCCCCCCTTTTTTGCTTGCTCTTGCTGTGTTCATTTTTCTCTGCGTTCCTCTTTGTCTGCTTGTCTCCCCCTGCTGGGGCGACCTGCCCAGTTAGCTCACCAGCACGGCGGCCCGCCTGCTCATGGGGGCTCGTCCTTGCTCGCGGGGGCTTGCCTTTGCCCACAGGGGCTTGCCTTTTTGCCCACCCATGGGGGCTTGCCTTTGCCCACGGCAGCATGCCCCACCTGCGGCGGCATGCCCCACCCACATTGGCTTGCCTTCTCGAGGCAGTCCGCCCGTTCGAGGAGGCCCAGGGACTGATCCCGGGGCCTCCCATGTGGTAAACTGGCGCCCTGACAACTGGGCTATACAGCCAGCCTCTAAAGATACTTCTGATGAGGTCTTAGACAGAAATGATGACTGTATCATTGCAAACTGGAAGGAATGGCAGAGAACTTGGGAAATTTTTATTCTGATGTCAGATGGAAAGCAGAATTTGAAAATGATGAGCTTGGATATTTTGCTGCTAAAGAGATTTCCAAACTAAATGTAGAAAGTGTGGTCTGGATTCTCCTTAACAACTTATAGCAAAATGCTAAAGGAAAGGGATAAGCTGAGAACTGAACTCCTGGATGCACAGAAATCAGAAATTGATGGTGTGGCAAATTCTGAGCTTAGGAAAAATAAGTCTCTAGAGAACAGAGCCCTGTGTGAGGATTTAAATGAACATGGAACCAGCCAGTCTTTTCAGTGTAAGTCAGGATTGGAAATGTGGTTATCCAGGAAGGATGTGTGGAAAGTCTTATTGGCTGATGGCTTAGACCTGTTTCCTCCGTTCTAAACCAACATTTTTGTGACATCTCTATGAATGGAACTACTGCCAGCCTGAACTAAAAATGACAGAAAAGGGAGAGATTGAAGGAAAATCGATTTCTAGGGCAAAACTGGGGAAACTGAGATCTTGACTTATGGCATCTTCTTGGGCCCAAGAGACACCACCCATGTGTTTGTTCCACGATTTGAAGAGAAAGGGCCTTCTGCCCCAGGCTTTAGAGAGGGTGGGGCACATTCCTTGGGGTTGCAGAGTTAGGTTGCCACCCCACTGTACTGATAGGATGGTTCCTGTGCCCCAGAGATTGGGGAGAATGTGGCTGTCACTCCAGTTCTCAGAGGGTGAGGCCAAGAATTTGGTGGCCACCCAGATGCTTGATGAGGCTGGAACCAAGAAGATGGCCACTGGGCAAGCACTTGGAAGGTGTGGGACTCCCACTCCATGAGGCCTCAAGGAGAAGAAACCATCATTATATATATGAAATCTCAGAATTTGCAATCTAATGGCGTATGCCCAGCAGGTTTTCAGAGCTGTTTGGGACTCGTGACTCCTGTTTTCCTTCCAATTCTTCCCTACGATAATGGAAATGTTTATTCTATGACTGTCCTTCCTATGTATATTGGAAGCAAGTAACTTGCTTTTTAAGTTTCACAGGTCTGCACCAGAGGGGACTTTTGTCCCAAGATAGACTGCATGCCTATACCTGATTTTGAAGAGATTTTGTACTTAACATTATTATTGAAATAATTTAAGGTTTTTGAAATATTGTGATGGAATGAATGTATTTTGCATATGGAGAAAACATGTCTTTTTTTAAAAAAAGATTTTTTTTTTATTTATTTACCCCCCCACCCCCAGTTCTTTGTGCTTGCAGTCTGCCCTCTATGTCCATTCACTTTGTGCTCTCTGTGTCTGCTCACATTCTCTTTAGAAGGCAACAGGGCCCAAATCTGGATCCTCCCATGTGGGAGAGAGGCACTCTATCACTTGACCCACCTTCACTCCCTGCTTTGTTGCCTCTCTCATTGTGTTTCCTCTTTGTGTCTCCTTGTTGCATCATCTTGTGTCAGCTCACTGTGCCAGCTCGCCATCTTGCTCATCTTCTCTAGGTGGCACCCGGTACTGAACCTGGGACCTCCCATGTGGTGGGTTAGAGCTCAATCACTTGAGACACATCTGCTTCTCTAACAAGTCTTTTTAGGATCAGAAGGTGGAGCGTGACAGTTTGAAGCTTACTGTGGATCCCAGAAAAGATCATGCTCTGGAAGCTACTCCATTGCTGTGGGTGTGGGGTCCTTTGATTGGATTGGATTCAGTCAGGGGCCTTTAACTGGATTACTTCAGGGAGGCAAGACACAGTGTGGGTCTTGGTCCTCTTGTTGGAGTCCTTTATAAATGGAGAATTAAAAGCAGAGACACACAGAAAAAGTGGCAGAGACAGAGAGTGCCCATCTCTACTTCAGACAGCCAGCTTCTCCTGGGGAATTCATTAAAGACCTTCATTGGCATTCCTGGCTTGCAGCCTGCCCTACAGAATTCCAACTCATGCACCCCCTCAGTTGCATGAGAGAATTTTATAAAATTTTACATTTGCAGTTCTCTCCTGTCAGTTCTGTTTCCCTAGAGAACCCTGATTAATACAGGGGTTGAAAACATTGTAGTATTATATGGTAAATTGAAGATACCTTTACCCTATCACAAAAGTAATCCTACTCGTATATATACAGCCAAAAGAAACCAGTGCACATGCAAAACAGGAGATATGTACAAAATCCTTCCCAGTAATATTTTTCATAATTGCAAAAAGCTGAAAACAATTGATATGACAATCAACATGAGAACACACACAAACACACACATGCACACACCCCACTGTATATACATAATGTATATACATTATCAATTATAGAGTTTCCTAAGATTTGTAGAAAACTTGGCTCCACATTATAATCATCTGTAGGTTTAAAAATATGTATTAATATCTGAATCACACGCAAACAGATTCTGACTTAATCAGTATGGGGTGAGATTTGGAATTAGAGTTTTTTTAACGTTTCCCAGGATAGTAAGAAAGTGCTAAAAAATTATAGGGCATATCAAAAGGACACAAGGGCCAGCTTGTAGGAGCTTGCAATAGCCAATCTGGGACAATTTGAGCAATTATATAAATAATGATTTAGATTATAATCAATAGAATAAAATACAAACCTATGAATCCAAACTGATATAAATAAATACTTGAATAAATAAATAAATGGGAAATAAGAGACAGCTCTCCTTTATAATAAACTCTATTTAAATGTAGAAAGAATGACGTATATAGACAAAATCACTGCTTGGCAAAAAATACGATAGTAATGGTTACAGGCAATCACCAGTAGATGCTAAAATAATGGGCAAGATACTTATTAATTCCAAAGGAAAAATAGTACTGTAGAACCTGGCAAATACCTTAAGGAAATGATCAAAGTTAACATTATCAAGTAATAAGGTACTATCAAATTACAGCTATTTTTCCTTCTCCCTCCCCTCAGAACCTCCAGTGGCCGCTGCCTCCACCTCAGTGATAAAAGTTCTTCCATTGCTAGAATCACAATAAGTCTATAGAAGAATAACAGTAAGTCTATTCTAGTCCATCGTTCATTCCCCAATCCTGAGGATTCTGTGATGGTGATGCCCACTCTGCCTTTAATTGAGAGGGGACTTAGATCCCAAGGGAAGATAGATGGGACTATCTTGCTTGCAGTTGCAGACTCTCTCTGTTCATTAAGATGGTCATTGTCCAACATCATTTCCTTGTTAGTTGTCTTTGGTGAGTGCAATGAACTGGAGCATAGGTGTTGCAAATCTGTTGAGATTCAGGGCCCAGCTGGTACACGGACAGTGCAGAGATAAAGTCTCTTGGCCATACACCTATCAACTCTAGTACTAACTCTAGGTTCAAATAGAAGGGGCAGAAGAGCCATGTGTAGGGAAACCACAACTGAGTCCAACTCTGTTACACTGGGGAGCATAATTTCCCAAGTTTGGCACACTGGAAGGGTGCCAAAGTCCTGAGCTGTCTGCCCTGCCTGCGCCAAAGTCCTGAGCTGTCTTCACTGCCTATAGTATCTGGATGCCTCCAGAGCCCTCAGGAACCCCCCTATATGAGGCAATATTTAGTTTGGCCTTCAATGAGATCCTGCTGAGACTCGCATAAGCCTGACCTCTGGAATGACCTTCTGACTCACTTTGATGTCTCTTAGCCATATAAACTCATTTGTTTTTACCCTTTCCCCCTTTTGGTCAAGGTCTTTTTCCAGTTGCATTGCTAGTTGGTGCTTGGTAGTAACCCCTCAGTACAATAACAGATACAGGCCATTATATATCTTGTAAAAACTTACAAAAATGTGAGAGAGAGAGTGTAAACTACAATGTAAACTATAATCCATGTTTAATGGCAATGCTCCAAAATGTGTTCATCAGTTGTAACAAATGTACCACACTAATGAAGGATGTTGTTAGTATGGGAAAATGTGGCAAGGCTAGGGAGCAGGGCATATTGGAATCCCCTATATTTTTTATGTAATATTTATGTAATCTAAGTACCTTTTTTAAAAGAAGTATATTTGAAAAAAAAGGCAGTGGCCACCAGAGATTCTGAGGGGAGGGAGAGGGAAGAATAGGAAACATGGGTATTTTTGAGACATTGGAGTTGTCCTGCATAACATTGCAATGACATAGAAAAGTCATTACGTATTTTGTCAAAACCTATAAAATTGTGCAGGACAAAGTATAAAGTGTAATGTAAACTATAGTTCTTGGTTAGCACAGTGCTTCAATATGTGTTCAGCAATTGAAACAAATGTCCCGCACTAATGACAGATGTTGTTAATGTGGAAAAGCGTGGGAGGGGAAGGGAATGGGGTTCCTTATATTTTTGATGTAACATTTATGTAACCTAAAGCTTCTTTAAAAATAAAAATTGAGGGTAAACTAAAAAAAAAAAAGATACTATCAACATCAAGTACCTCCTGATAAAATGCACTGAGAAGGGCCATGCATCTTTCTGAGGTACTTGTGACAAAAATAGGCACATAACCTGATTTTAATCTTAAAGAAATATTACATAAACCTAAATCAAGGGATATTCTATGAAATAACTGGCCAGGACTGTTCAAACTTGTCAAGGTCATAAAAAACAAAAGAAGGTTAAGAGCTGTCCCAGGTTTGAGAAGATTATGAATATATTGAAAATTAAATGCAAAATGGGATTCTGGATTGAATCCTGGATCAGAAAAAGGACCTTATGGGAAAATCTGAAAAACAGGAATAAGGTCTGTAGATTAGTCAATAGTATTGTATCAATTTTAATTTCCTGTTTTGACACTGTACAATAGTGAGATAAGAATGTCACATATACGCAGGAGTATGGGTACTAGATTATGGGGTATTCATGCACTGACTATGACTATGACTAATTCTGGCAGATTGTTCTCTGGAAAGGCCACTCCAGCCTATATTCCACCAGACATACATGAGTGTATGAGCCTCACATCCCTATCAATGCCTGAAAGCAAAGAGCTTTCAAAATTTCACCAATCTAATAAAGTAATATCTCCGTTGTTTTAATTTGCATTTCCCTGACAATTGATATTAAGCTTCTCCTAATATGCTTGGTAGTTTTGAGGAGTCCCTCTTCTGTAAATTACTTGCTCATCTTTATCCATTTTTCCTTAAGGGTGGCTGTCCTTTTTGTTGTTGTTGTTTACCTGAAGATTATATAGTCTAGATATTCATCTTGCATCAGTTTCTGATATTGCAAATGTCTTCTTTCATTCTGACATCTATGTCTTTGACCATGTTTCACCATTTTCTAATAGAAAACTTTAACTTTAATCAAAGTCATCAACTTCTGTTTATGGTTTGTGCTTTTGAAATATGGTTTAAGAAGTTCTTTTTTATTCAAAGCCATGAAGATGTTTTTCTACACCCTCTATAAACCTTACTGATCCCCCCCACCAGTCCTGAGTGATTTTAAATGAAACTGAGACATTGAATCATGAAATCCATAAATATTTTATTACATATCTTTAAAAAAATAAGGGTTCTTAAAAATATCACAACACCTAAAAATGGATGAATCATTAATATCAAATAAAGCAGCTTATTTTTGAGTAGGAAAGATTAGGAAGTTTAGATATACACAAAGAGTTACAACACAGCACAGAATGTAGTAATCGTCTTAAGAAAAGTACTGGAGCTCTGAGACATCAGGAAAAGGGGTGAGAGGTGATTTCCACACACCCAAGGGAAAAGACTAACGTTTAGGAAAATTTACCACTGTTTGTTTTTGGCTTTTCTCAGAAAAGTAATTCTGAAATAGTACACAAGAGGAAATCCCTCTTCTACATGAAATACTTGTGGATTTTGTGTTCTTTTCCTTTTCCCTAGTAAGCAGGAAATAACAGGGACAGGGATGCGGTCAGAGGCAAGGAAGTAAAGAAGTTGTGCCTTTACATTTTAGACAAATTCTAAGCATTCAAATCTCTGGATTCCATAATGGAATCCTCATATTCTAATTGAATAACCTCTTTTCCCTGGTTTTGAAAACTTTTTATCTAGTCATTGAAGTTATCTTTAAATTACTTTCTTGAGACAATGCTCTCCAGAATTCTATATCACCAAAATATACCAAACATTTTCTCATGTCTTCCATTTTATCTTTAGTATTACTGAAATATTCTTTCAAGCCTAGCACTAAAGATTAGTATATAGAGATAGGTGTGAGTATTTCTTGTTTTCATTATATATTTAGGAACTCAGGATGCATGATATTAAAAACCTATTACAACAAATAATGATACTCATGGGTTATAACCAATAGAATAAAACAATCCATGAGTCCGTACTGATATAGATACATAATTGAATCAATACATAAATGGGAGAATAGAGACAACTCTTTCTTGTAGTAGAATTCCAATTTATAAATGTAGAGGAATGATGGAAGTAGAAAATCACCTTTAGGCAAACACCACAGTAATAACTATTGCAAGGAATAACCCTTGCTGGATGCTAAAATTAGTGGGTAAACACATGATGAAAAGTAGTACATTTGCTGAACTTCAAAGTATTTCACTAAAAGGCATTAATAAAGTACAAAGTGAAAATAATAACTTTCCAGTTGGGAATCCTTTAACCACTCTAACCAAGGTTAGCATTATCAGTAAAACCTAATGACGTCGTATACTCTGACATGACGCAAAGAGAGGAGTACAACATCATTTATGTGGCATTTTTGCCAAAAATGTATAACCCCAAGCTCATTATCAGAAAACATCTGACAAGCCCAAGTTGAGGGTCTATCTAAAAATTACTGACTAGTACTCCTCAGAAGTATCTTCAAAGACACGGAAAGTCTGAGGAACAGTAACAAATTGGAGGAGGCCAAGGAGACATAACTAAATGCAAGGTGAGATCCTGGATCAAGAAAGAGACAATAGTGGGAAAAGTGGTGAAATAAGGTGATTAAGGTCTGTAGGTTAGTTATAGTATAGCACCAATGTTAATTCCTGGTTTCTATAATTGTGCTACAGTTATGTAAAATGTTAACATTGGGGAATGCTGAAAAAAAATAGGGTGTACAGAAACTTTCTATGCTATTTTTTACAACTTTTCTATAAGTCTAAAATTATTTCAAAATAACAAGTTTAAAAAAAGTTTTTAAATTGTTCCAACAAATGCATTAAACACTCTCTGACTTGGGTGAATCCCACTTACAAACATTTCTCCCTTTGAACAGCTGGGCTGGGCCATTTGAGACAGGGCAGGGCTCCTCACCGAGAAAGGCATTTTCTTGGAAACCCCAAAGTCTCTCACTATATTCTGTGATGTCCACAAGACCAGCAATTAAATAATAAAGGTTGGGCAATGTTTCTTTTACACTCGATGCATGGCCAAAAGCACCTCAAACTCCTCTGAGAATAGTTGTTCTTGGTTTTCAAATGGTTGGAGACAAAGAGAGCTGGTCTTAGGTGGATCTGTGGGCTGAGGAAGCCTTCTGTGCTACCTGCAGACTGCTCTTTCTGGCTCCTCACACTTACCCCAGCACCCCTCCCCTACTTTCCATCTATATGTACCCTGCCCTTAAGAACATTCCCTCGGCTTGCCTTTCTGAAGTGAAAGTAGAGCTGGTATCAGTCAGAAAAATCCCAATTAAGCGTGTGTGTTTGCAGTTTAGGAAGTTCTCGTGACACCCTGACACCCACCCCTAAGCACTATTTGTTCATCCACAGAGGAGCAGGGCCACCCTCAGCAAAACACTGTCAGGTAAGTTTGTACCTGTTGCTGTAGTTTGTCTTTCTGTTCCTTTTGTCCTTACATGGCATTTCCTCATCAGACTTTTCCATTTTACATGACTGCCTCTTTCCTGCTTTGTCCTTTGCATCCCCTACTAAAACAGAAAAAGACCCAGTAGTGGTAGTTATACTCTGACACCGTGTCTGCCATGCTAATATTTTCAATTGGTCCTTTATATCCATGGGCAGTGTGAATTTTTTCAGGGCTTGGGAAATTGCAAATCATGCCAAAATGATACTAAGCCTTACACTGACCAAATGAGGTGCTCCTGGCCAGTCAATATTTTAGGGGCAAGGTCAGGGAATTCAGGTCAGCTGCCTTGAAACAAGAAAGTCCTATGACTTTATAAAATCAATGAAGAAGGCTCCCATCAAAGCACCGCCCCACCCTGACCCATCACAGGCAGTCTGATTTGCCTCTGAGAATGTCCAATTCAGATGTAGCAATGTCCAGGGAAAGTCCTTTTTAAATTATTCCCCAACCATTGTCAGCCTCACTCTGCTATTCCTGCCTCCAGGGAACGCAATGCGCTCAAGAGATCACCCTGTGCATTGTTAATATAATACAAGGATGTTTGGAAAGACTGAGATGGATATATGTGCACTGATTCTTTTTTAGTTTAATATTTACCATGGGCTCCTGGCCTCCCCACTCTTCTTCCCCTATCCTGCTTTTGTTAGAAGATTCAATAACTTTGGGTTCTTTCTTTCCCTCTCCCCCTTCAACATAGTGATTTACCCTTTAAATAAAGCTGAGCTTCAGTAATTGTCTTAGCCTGGGCAGGGCCAGAGGGGTCTACTTCAAGAAGCTGCCCCGCCACAGGTAAACAGAATTGTCATGTTGAACTGCTTTGCATTTCACGCTTCATCCAGTTTGCCTCATAGGGGAGCTCAGAAATCAAGGAAATCTGGGGATTTTGAACAGTGCTTCAATAAGCACGAGATACTTTTGAAGTCTCATGCTTTACCTTGAATATTATCAGGGATTTTACATTTTACTCAAGTTATACATATTTATTTTAAGGCAGAAACAATATTTCCCCAAATCTTCTCGCAAAATTAGCCTGCCAGGAAGATGCACGATGTTTCCTCCACGACTTGACGTTTCCATTGGCATAGCCCTGCATACTTCAGCCTAAGAAGCTCGGATCTACTGTACATCTCTAACAGTGCTATTTGACTCTTTCAAACGTGTGACACTGAATTGAACAAGCTATGGTGACTAAGTGCAGATTCCCAGCCAGCACCAACGACACTATTCCTATGAACATATGCATTTGAAGTTACAAACAACTGACTTACAAATAAATGTTTGGCCTGTAATCCAGTCGTAAATTGGGGACTGTTTGTACTAATACAACGACCTTGCCTCAGGGTTTTCTAGTCATTGCAACAAAGAGTTCTTTTAATTTCCATGAAAACCCAGAACTTCTGCAAGTTATATGTTATGTTTTTTTTCCCCCTTTCTCTTTAGATATCAAATTACCTTCAAGTAAAACATTCCAATGTAGCTACCTAGTTGGGAAATGGTCTAAGAACAACAAAAGAGATAAATGAGAAAGCAAGATTGAACAGTGCTCACAAGCCGTTGATTCTGTACTGTGTCCTTCAGCTCCAAATTCAATTTTTCTACTCAATTTTCTGCTGTCCAAATGATGCAGTCATTTCGTTGCTTGGATATGATGGTGGACTCCAGCTCTGAAAGCAACAAAGGTGGTGAAGAGCTCACAGCAAGCCAAGTTCTTGTTTTAGTCTCTTGTCCAAGTCCTTTATTTTCAAAGTTATCAAATGTGCTCAGAGGCAAAAAGCAGAATATTGCCAGTGAGTGCAAGGAAGCACATGCCCTGGAAATCTTATTCTCCTTGGAAAAGTGTTTTTTCTGGAGGGGGTAGAGGTAGACAAATAATTCTAGAGGTCACTGGAGTTGAATTTTGAGTTCCTTCTCAGTTTTAGGTTTGGGTTATTGCCATGATAGGATCTGGCTGAACACCGCTATCAGGGTAAAAAAAAAAATTTTTTTTTCTTCGCCTTCCATGTCTTTTCCCTAATGCTGCTGCTTCCCCTTCTTCAGCTATCATGCTGAGAGTGACATCACTTATGTAGCAGTGAGCTCCAGTGTCCTTCCTATATGGAGGTAATTGCAGAAGGAAGACATCTCACAGGAGGAAACCATCTGCCTGGGATGGGGTCTCACAAATAAAAATTTTAAAGGTGACATCTGTATAACACTATAGCCTACAAAGCTGACTTCCTGAGTAATTTTCAGTTCTTTTAAAATGGAATACCTCTGTCTCCTTTCTT
>PVKH010021999.1:0-14360 GCA_004027955.1 Chaetophractus vellerosus
AAAAAAAAAAATCTTTCCCAGAACCCCCCCCGCATTAGGTTCAACAAACATCTCATCATTTAGAACAGGGTCAAAGGACCACATATATCCTCAAGATAGGCTTAGAAAGTGGATATTTTTACCTTATTGCGTCCATAGTGGAGAAAGGCAAAACAAAAGGTGGTTACCAATGCCCTTTGGGTAACCAATCATGTCTGCCACCATCTATTCATTTAGCCACCTAATGTCCATAATAAATCACCTCCTTTGAGAGACACAACCCAAAGCTGTAATTCAGTTATTGCATCCAAATTCATGTTTATGAAATCTGGGTGATGTGCAGTTTTTCTGCCAGATATGAATGTGGTTTGATGGCATATAAACTTGTAAAAGAAGTCTTCTGCTTTCACACATCCAATATATGCTGGTAGAGAACTAGGGGTATATCTGTAATTTTAAAATCCCATTTGGAAAAATGGAGAGAAGAAAATAAAAAAAGATAACTTGTCCATAACCATTTTCAAATCCTGCAGTTTAGGAATAGGGAGGGCACTGCTCTGGTGATGGAGAAAATTCCTTAGTGAGTCTATCTGGAAGTTCTTGGTTCTGTTCTTGGGAAGAGCTTCCTTATCTATTAACCTCCTTGGTGATATGTGAAGTTGATATTGGGGAAGATTATTACCGTTCTCTAGGGAAACAGAACCAACAGGAGATGTCTGTAAATAGTATGAGATTTTATAAAATTGTCTCTGGCGACCTTGGGGATGCACAAGTCCAAATTCTGTAGAGCAGGCTGCAAATCAGGGACTCTGATGAAGGTCCTCAATAAGGTCCCCAGAAGATGCTGGCTGTGTGAAGTAAAGATGGAAATTTTCTCTCTGAATGCTGAAATCACTTCTTCTTGATTGAATGAGACATCACTCATTGCTGAAGGCAATCTCCTCAGTTGATTGTAGATGTAATCAGCCAAATATGCAGTCAACTCACTGATGATTAAAGGCCCTGAAATGCCCTTGTGTTATAATTAGCCTAGTGCTTGCTTGATCAAGCAACTGGATACCATTACCTGGCCAAGTTGACACATTAGCCTAACCATTACCAGGAAGATATCTTCACTAGGGGCTGCAAAGCTTTCTCAAGTCTCCTCTTCCTGGTCTGAGTTTGGAGGCCTGGAATTCATTTCTATTTTGAATATTCTCTGACTCTTAAGGTCTACTTTTGGGTATTATTTGGCTAGTCAATCATCTCTAAAAATAGTGCTCAATTTGCTTTTGGTCATTTCTATGAGAAGGTAATCATAGATCTTATCTATATTTAGGTTTCAAACCTCAGAAGTTTTGGTTCACTATTGCTTGTCTTTGTGCTCTATCCATTCACCTAGAATTTAATATGATGCAATTTTTAATAATGGGATCTTTAGAAAGGTAAAATCCTTAATTCCATTTTTGACAGCCACTTCCAAACCTTTGAATGCAGAGCATTTTAACAAGCTAGAGAAATGTCTGAAACCCAGTCTTACTTCCTGTATGGTCAACACAATACCTGCAGCTTTTTTTTTTTTTTACTGGGGGGGTCCCAGGGATCCAACCCAGGTCCCTCCATATGGGAGATGGCTGCCCTACCATTTTAGCTACATCCATACCCCAATACCTGCAGCTTTTAACCTGTTCAAATGCACAGGCTCTTTCTGTTTTCCTGATTCCCCCACCCTGAACGTGAATTTTCCTTTTCAACACTTACAAAGCTCCCAATTATGGAATCATGGATTCCATCATGAATAACAGGTAGTAAGGGCACCTGCCTTATTGTTTGCAAATTTGGTAGACCAAATCTGGAAGGTCTACTCTTTCTTGTAGGAGTTCGCTGAAATTGGCACAGACGAACTTTCTGAATTTTTCTTATTATTCTCTTATGGCATACCCTGTGTCAGCATGTGGTCTTTAGCAGGCTATAGTTAGAACAAATATTTTGTCTTCACATAACAAGAATCAATATTCTTCTACCCAGGAATTGTAAGGACTTTGCCTCACAGTGTCCTACCTCTGTTTGGCTACAAATAACAGGAATCCTAAATAAAAGCAGCTTTAACAATTATAGGATTTTTATACCTCACTATATAAGGAGTACAGGGTAACTGCTCAAAGACACAATTCTCCCAGTTTCTTGATTGCCTCACCTATGCATGTGACTTTTGTCATTCTGCTCATAAGCTGGTCCTAGATTCTTAGACATTACATCTGCATTCAGGAGAAGAAAAGGAGAAGGTAAAAGGCTTAATGTAAGTTGACTAGCTTAATTGATTCCCTTGAAAAAGCTTTCCTGGGCCCCACACCCAGTGATTTCAACTGACATTTCCTTGGTGGACCGGGTTCTAATGTCACCTCCAGCTCTAAAACACCCAGTGAATATATTTCCAGCCAAAATACTAGGAAGGAAACAGTAAATTTGGTTGTGAATGGCTTTTGTGTAGATAAGTGTCTTCCTCAATACTTATTATTTTTGTGTGTAAATAAGTGTCTTCAATGCTTATTATTTTTCTCTATTTGTTTAAGAACTCATAATTTTATTGTCCTTAAATTATGTCAAATTGTTGGCACTAATAAAAGTCTTTCTTTCTGTTACATTTACAATATCTAAACCCACTCTTCTAAATTTCTTTAATTCTACAGTTTGGAATTTGTTTCAGATTAAAGAATGTTCTTTACCTCAGCATGTACTTATTAATAAAAACAGATAAATATTTTGATAGAAATCCCAAGGCTTCATTTTTAGAGTATCATGGCATATACTCAATTAGTAAAACTTCCTAGGTGTATTAGTTGGTGTTCTCCAATGAAACAGGACCAACTTTATGTATATACTTATAGATATATATATAAAGCAATTTATTTTTAAGAGCTAGCTCCAGAGATTGTGGAATTTGCTTTTGTACAAGTCTAATTTTGTAGGAAAGGCCAGAAGCTAGAAATTCCTATAAGACTAATGTTGAACTCTTGAGTTGGAAATCCTTCTGGGAGATTAGGCTAGAAACCCAGAGAGGAGAAGAGGGTGTGGCCTTGAGGCAGGATTTTTTCACCTCTGGAATTCTCAGCTAATTGAATGAGGCTCACCCACATTATCTGGGGGTAATCTCCTTTACATAAAGGAAGCTGATTGCAAATGCTAATCCCATCTACAAAATATCTCCACAGTGTTTGACCAAACAACTGGATACCATAACTTAGTTGACACATAAAATTAACTATCACATTGGGTAAAATGGAAAGAACAAAGGAAATGGAGTTAGTAAACTTGTCTTTTGGCCAAATACTAGAAGACCTTTGCATTTCAATTCCTTCATTCTAAAAGATGAACTTATATCTGTTTCACAGGAATATTGTAAGATTTAATTGAAAATAATGTTTGCCAAAGCAGTTTGTGAAGTCTAAAGCACTACGAATCACAAATATTAGTTACCTACCCACTGCAAACTAAAGGGAAGTTGTATTTTGCCAAAGAAATATATACAAAATGGGCTTACATGTTTTCTGTTCTTTTACCTGCAACATTAAGATCCTTTGACATTCATATTCGTGTAAAATTCTTATCATATTTTAAGATATTAGAAAGTCCACTCCCCTGGATTTTTCTAAAATTATAGTTCTCTTATCTCTTAGGACAATTAGAGAAAATTCATTTGAAAAAGTTTGACCTTTTTCAGGGTGTTGTATTTAGAGTACACTGGGGAACTCTGTAAGACCTACTGCTTTCTCCCACAAGTGTCCATGGGGAAATATGTTAATAATGTGCCCTTTGTGATTTAGATGGGCTATCATTAGAGAAAAGTTCAGGAATGATGGACAAGTAACTCTTAGGTGAGTCATATCACTGATAAAGCACAATTTAGAATATAATGACAACTCTGTTATCTAATGCCAATCATAAGCTGGCTACATTACCAATTCTGCAAAATGTGTCTTCATTCTTGCCTTTTATTTCACTCCTAGAACATATTATTATCTATGAATCTCCTCTGGAGGATGGTGGGATTAAACAAGCACAAATGATTAAAATAACATGAAAAGAAGTAAAAGAAAACGAAAGTAATTCACATTTGTGTAGGATATAAAAATAAGAATATAATCACTTTCTAAGCAGCCAATAGAATTTTTAAAGGATTCAAATATCAATTTCAGAAATTTCAGAAACACTTATCATTCTGTTTGTAGAAGAGCTGTATTTCTAATCTGCGTAGTCTAAATATCTTAACATATTTGTACATTGAATTTGGGGGATAATTTAATAAAGTGTTCATTCATATACAAAATAAAATTATTTTTGCAAATATTTTTGGTTCTTAAAAATTAGTTGGTTATTGCTTATTCCACTAAAATTTAAAGAATTCTATTGCAGTTTCTCTTTAATTGCAATCATTAACATATAGACTTATGAATTTGTATTTCTAGAAGTATAATGCTTGTTTGCTGACCTAATAGGCAATTGTAATCCAAAGATTTTTTGCACCAACTGACAAAGAACAGTTGGGTGAAAAAAAAAAATCTCCATTTGTCTCATGTTGTGAATCTCTCTATTGTTTGTGCCTAGAAACATCTAATGGTAACGGCACTAGTTTCATTTTATAATTGTTCTTATGAGACTGGGAAAGGAGGGAAATGATGAGACAAACATAAACTACAAAAATTTAATCCATTTATTGAAATATGTCAGTAGGTACCTAGCTCTGTAGCCGTTAATGCTGTTATTTCCCACTGATACTGCTGATGAGTTACATGTACCAAAAATCATTTTCAGTTAGCGGTAAATTATCCAGGCTCCTCTACTTTTCACGGTATCGATCAAGTGTATGTCATCCCCATCAATTATGCAGTCTGTGCAACATACCACAAACCTAATAAATATTTGATTGAAAGATTGTCATTTTTGTCACAGCAAACTCTATGGCATGCAGATATTCTTTTAAAAATGTTGAATTTATTATAATACCAATATTGTTAAATTTTCTGAATAAAATCAGCCGTACCTAGAAAAACCTGTAAGGATATTACATTTATTTTTCCTTTTTTACAATGGTATACAAATGAAAACGTTTCCCAAAATTTGAAAAAATAAAATAAGGCCATAGTTGTCATAAATTAAGACTGTTGCTTAATGTCATGACCAATTTCATTTTATAAAATACAGTATTGATAAATTAATAGTTATAACTTATTTTCTTTCCTGAATGACACATCTCAGAATTCATCTAATGCATAAAAGTTTAGACTATTATCTGTTTTCCAAAGTTGAAATCTTAGTTTATTTCACAGGGTATATTTTTAATATAGACATGGTATAACTTATGGTGGCTATAGGGGAAAAAGAGTGGGAATAAATCCTCAGGTACCATCCAAAGAGAGGGAATATAATTATAATATTAACATTCATCAATTTTGAAAATGACTAATTTGGGAGCAGACTAATTCTTTTATCTCTCATGATACCATGATCTCTATTTTATTTTTACTTTATTTATTTTTATTTTTTTCATATTTATTTTAGTTTTTCCAAACTCTTGTGTTGAGGGCTGACTTTCAATAGATCGCAGTGAAGGAGCTGCTCTGCTTCATGCGAAACCCCAAACCATGATCTATAAAGAATATAGGTAAGCACATTTCAATCAGGAAACAATGAAATAGAATATTTTAACTTTAATCTTAATTGCAGTTAGTACTTTCTCATTCAGCAGATTTTTTTCAGTGTCTCCTAAATGCCAAGTACTGTGCTCGTAATTGGATTTGATGTACATTGGAGATGATGTCACAGTCATTGTCCTCAAGGCACTCACAGTGTAGTAGACTAAATTGGACAATCAATACAAGTATCATCAATAGAGATATACAAAATTCACACTATGAGCCTACAAGGAAGATATGTTAGTGTCCCTAAGGGAGTCCAGAAAAACTTAATGGAGGAGGAACTATGTTTATTTTTGCTTTTGTTTTTTGTGGTAGGCAGAATAATGGCCTCCCTAAAGGTACAAATCCTAATCTCTGAAACCTGTGAATATGTTACTTTACATAGTAAAAGCAACCTTGCAGATAGGATTAGGTTAAGAACCGTAAAATGGGAAAATCAACTTGGATTATTTGTGTTTTTATAAGTGAAAGAAGGAGGTTGGAGTTGGCAAAGGAAATGTGACAACAGAAACAGGTTGGAGTGTAGGACCGTGAGCCAAGGAGTGTGGGCAGCCTCCAGAAGCTGGAAATGGAAGGAAATGGATTCTCCCCTAAAGTCTCCAGAAGATGTGTAGCCCTGCACCTTGATTTTAAGCATTTTGGACTTCTGACCTCCAGTATCACAAGATAAGTTTTGTGTTAAGTCACTAAATCTTTGGTAATTTGTTACAACAGCAATAGGAAACTAACATCGTTTTTGGTTTTGAATTGTTGCTTAGCATCCGAACATCTTTTACATATTTTGGTAATTCTCCACTGTATGTATGGGAGCAAATAATGCCAGAGAGGTCCGTTGTACTCGTCTCTCTGGGAGATAAAGCATGAACAGGAATCCTATGCTTGATCATTCAGACCCTCCCACCAGGGCCAATGGGGAAATCATCCTGATATTAGTATAGTAGTGCCTCCAACATCCAGTTTCTAGGAATAGTAGTGGCAGTGGTGCCATATTTGGCCCAGTGAATGTAGCAACTCTATTGCATTCTGTGGTATTATCTCCTTTTGTCCCTTCCACTTTTTTTTTAGTTTGGTTTTCTGGCCTCCCCAGTGATTTTCTGTGCTATCGGGCTATCGGATATCCTTTCAAAAAATTTCTTTTCAGCTTGAATCACTCAAACTCAATTTCTGCTTCTTCCAATTAAGAATGTTGGATGCTATAAAAAGTGCAAGGAACAAAGTTATAAAGACCTAGAGGCCTGAGGATTCCAGGTATGTGGAGATAACTTCAACTATCTTTGCATAGTTGGAGTGTTAAGTATGGGGAGGATGGTAAATGAAGATGATGTGGGACCAGTAAGGAAGACCCTAAGGGAGACGACAGGTCATGCAAATAATGTTAGATTGTTTAGATTGTTAGTTTTATCCTCTATTTAATAGTGGGGGTCATTGAAGAATTATCAACAAGAGAGTAAAATAAAAATATTTGGATGTTAGAAAAATCACACAGAGAATAAATGAGACAACAAGCACAGAGATTAGAAAAGAAACTAATTGAATAGTTTAAGAAAGAATTGGGATATTTGGCATAGAGGTTAATAGAGCAGGGATGGACACATAGAGACCAGTATGACGGATTTAGTTGTTGTTTCTTTCAGGAGGAAATAGTTGCTTCGTGATTAAGTGGGAGATGGGACATGAAGTTGAAAGAGTTATCTAGGCAGACTTCTTATTTATTTTTTTGTGTTTTGAGTTTTCAATATACAGGTAGAAATGATTGTTGAGGAAGTAAATATATTAGCCTGAAGTTCAGGAAAGAGGTGTGGGAGTCATCAACTTCAAGATTGTCAGTAAAGCCTTGGGTATGGCTGAGATATGCTGTAGAAAAGACATGAAAATGATAAAATTAAAATAAACCTGGAACTCTGTTGGTCTAAAAATCACATTCATTGAATCTATTTACTGACTGATAGTAACAGAACAGGAAGTTGAGTAACTATATGTGTGTTAACTTGGGCTAGGTAGTAGAGCAGTAAAAGGAAATTTTTTTTTTCTGGTTGTTATTTTACACAAATCATTTGCCTATCATCAAGAAATGAAAGTGAATGGTCCTCTTTTAACACTTCACAAAACTTTCAATTACATGTAGGTGGAAATGGAATTTATTTAGTTTTTCCCTTTTTTTTTGAGTAGGATTTAATGAGTAAAGCCAGCTGGCATAACTGTGTTTGACATCGGCTGTAGAGCATAACATATTGCTGAAACATTTTTACAGACAAGAAGAGAGAGGATGTTGAAATATATATCAAAGTTTATTTGAATTATGAAACTCACGGGGATGGAAGGGCACTTTAAAAAGAAATGAAGAAATGAAATAAAGTACTACTCTGAATTTCAGACATTCTGCTTCTACTGACTTGAAGTTTGGACTTTCAGAGTTCACAGGAAAGCAATGGGTTAGGGCTATCAGACAAAGTTAAAATTAAAGTTAGGAGTTTAAAAAATAATGTTATCTGAGAGAGAACTTTATTTGTTTCTTGTCTCCAGGAACCACACAATAAGACAAAAGAAAGTGAATCAGAACTGTCACAAAAAAGATTACAATGATACGAATAAGAACAGAGCAGCATATTAAACACTTAATTAATTAGTATTACATTGAGCATACTTCTTTGGAGGTATTAAAAAGTAGTAGCAGGGAGTGGATGTGGCTCAAGAGGTTGACCACCTGCCTCCCACATGGGAAGGCCTGGGTTCAGTTCCTGGTGCCTCCTAAAGAAGACAAACAACAAGCAGACAATGAGCAAAGATTGAGTAAAAACAATGCCAACAAAACAAAACAAAACAAAACAAAAAAAACAAGCAATAACAACATGCAAATAGGCGAGGGAGGCATCTCAGTGGGGAAAAAAAAAGTAGTAGCAGTTCTAATATTCTCAATTTCCCTGAATTCATGTTTGGTTTTCAAACAGAATTTTCCTTATTCTGCAGTGTTCTAAAATTTTATTTAGAAACTTGATTATTCTTTTTATTTAAAGCAGTGGTTCTCAGCTATATAAGACCAAATGTTATTGATTTATACTAAATTTTCAATGCAGCCACTTTGGAGTTAGAAATATAAGATACAGAAATTTTCAAAAGTTTACCTTGTGGTTTGAGCACACAACTACTTATGGGAAACCCATACTAGGAAACTTGTGGCTAGAGTAAACTCTAAATCAGGGGTTCTTAGCCTTTTCTGTTCCACAGACCCCTTTGCCAGTCAGGTGAAAACCACAGACCCCTTAATTCCACAATACATAGTGTATTATTTAATAAATATATCATACCCACACCAACACATCCCCAAAGAATAATTAATTAGTATTACATTGAGCATACTCAGGTTATCCAGCAGGTTAGGCTCAAGCCATTCAGAATTATGATCCAAGTTTCCTGACCCGCAGTCTTTCTCATCCACAACCCTGTCACTCTTTCTGCTCTCATGTGCTGTGTAGTCAATGAATTGTGGACTAAACATGAGTGATCATAGTTTAATATTATAAATTCAAAATGAGACCCCAAGAACCTGAACCAGTCATATTTACTTTTTTTTTTTAACTCCCCCACCCCCATGCCCACCCCCACCCCCACCCCCACCCCAGATGGCTCCCTCGTCTGCTTGCTCATTGTTTGTACTCATTGTTTGATTTTTCTTAAGGAGGCTCCAGGAACTGAACCTGGGACCTCCCATGTGGGAGGCAGGCACTCAGCTGCTTGAGCCACATCCGCTCCCTGCTAATTTTTTGTTTTTTTGCTCATTGTCTGCTCATTGTCTTGCTCGTTGTTTTTGTGTTCATTGTCTGCTCAGTTTTTGCTCAATGTCTTCTCATTGTCTGCTTGTTGTTTGTTTGAATTCTTTAGGAGGTACCAGGAACTGAACCTGGGACCTCCCATGTGGGAGGCAGGCAATCAACTGCTTAAGCCACATCCTCTCCTGCATATTTACTTTTTTTTTTTTTTTTGCATCATAGTTGTAACTTGGCAATTGGGAGTGATGGGAAGTAAAAAAGTGTTGATGTTTTCCAAGTTCCCTTTTATCTTTGCCTTCTAAAAATCTTAGCTGTACTTATCAGCTATTGGTAATTTTGGTGAACTGGGAAAGGGTCCTTAGTGGAGAAGATGAACTAAAAGAACAGAAAGAATCCATGTGTCTTCATATAGGAAACAGAGAGAGTGACACCTGAAGAAAATGGCATGGGACCACTAGATTTACAAGTGGGAAGATTTGAGCGTGCTGCTATGTGCAATAGCCCCATGGAGACAGCAATATATAAATGTATTTAGGAAGGTTGCATGCAATGTTTTCTTAACTCCTGCTTTACTGTTGTCAAGAATCCTCCAGAAGAGATCTCTCTATAATCAGTACTTTTGACTTGTTAGGTTTGTGTAATAGCTGTTTTGTTTATTTTTTTAGATATAATAGTATGCTGACACTGTCCTCAAGTGAAAGTAAAGGGTCCAATTTTCAGGTCACAGAAAAAGACATTCTAGGTGGTTCACAAAGGTAATAGATTCTGTTTGTTGAGTCCCATATATGTTGTTTCATCTTATCATTAGTAATATTACTTCCATTTTACTGTTTCAAAAACCAAGGCAAGTTTAAACCAAGTTTTAAAATGTATCTATATCTATACATATATATATACTTAAAGATACTTAGATTACATAAATGTTAATATAAAATATAGGGGATTCCCATATGCCCTGCTCCCTACACCTCCCACATTTTCCCACATTAACAACATCCTTCATTAGTGTGGTACATTCATTATTTGATGAACACATGTTGGAGCATTGCCACCAAGCGTGGATTATAGTTTACACTGTAGTTTACACTCTCTCCTGCACAATTTTGTAGGTTATGGAAAGATATATAATGGCCTGTATCTGTCATTGAAATGTCATTCAGGACAATTCCCAGGTCCCGAAAATTCCCCCACATTACATCTGTTTTTCCCTCTCACTGCCCTCAGAACTTCCAGTGACCACTGCTTCCACATCAATGATATAAGTTCTTACAAGTGACATAGCTAAATTAAGTGTCAAACACAAGTGTTGAGGCTTTTCCCACTATGTTAAACTGATCCATTCATTGATCATATTTATTATTAGTTTATATAGCAAAATAACATAGTTGCAGTTGTTTCTCTGTTTGTACTCCATTACCTGTAAACACATAATTTTGATAATTTTTCCTGATACCACAGAAAGCACCTTAATCTCTCTCCTTCTCTTAATCCCCTTCTATTTTCTGTGGCTTGCTTCCAGGCCATCCTTTATAGAATCCTAAGTCCTATAATTATTTAATGAATGTTATTGCCAATTTTGATAAATGTTTTGGTGCTTACTTATTAAATCGTATTAAACATGATCCATGCTTACTGCAACTGTCAGTTTATATATGTGGAATATGTGTTGCTAATTTCCATACTTGTTTTGCCTTTCATTATAATAAATGAAAAGCTTTTCGTATTTTTATTTCCAGATTTAATAAATGTCTTCTGAATTAGAAAATATAGTAGTTCCAATAGTCAAGAAGTGATGGACCTTTGTCTAACTATATTCATTTAAAAAAATTGTCAATAATTGTTAACATTGCACACTCACACCCATGTACCCATGCAAAGCACACCAAATTGCAGACATTATATAATTTTATCTGTAAATATTTCAAAAATATATCTCTAAAGGTAAGGGGTGCTTTTTAGAAACATGATAAAATGAAACTTTTATAATTAAAAAATCAAGAGTAATTCTTTAAAATCACCAAATAGCTGGTTAATAGTCATATTGTTATATATATATATGTATGTATGTATTTCTTACAGCTTCTTTCTTTTAATGAGTGTCCAAGTAATGTCCATGTATTTCAATTGGATGATATGAGCTTTAGGTATTTTAATCTTAGGTTCCATCTTCATCTTTTTTTTTCTTTGCCATTTTTTGTTGACGAAACAAGGTCATTTGTCCTTTAGAATGCCCACCACCCTAAATTTTGCTGACTGCATAACATGTTACTCTGTGCCTTGTATTTTCTGTAATTTATAGCTACATCTAGAAGCTTTATCAGATTCAGGTTTGATATTGGGGACAAGAGCAATTTATAGATGGTGCTGTCAACTGCCATCAGGAGGCACATAAAAACTGGTTGTATCTTTGTGATGTATGAAGCCATCGATAACCATTGACTAGATCTATTAATCTGTTAATTAATTAATTAGGGTTTGGCAATATGGTGGCATTAAATTGTTTTTGCACTTTGGGTATAATTCACAGGCTCAAATTACCACTACTTTATATCACTTGGGATGGTAGTTGTGCCACTAACCAGATACACATTTAAGTTCATTTGTTTCATTTTACTTTAGATTTTTAGGAATTGCTTTTTAAACCTTAATTTTGTTTTATATTTATATAATATATTCAGATGTTTCCAAATTTAGTTATTTATATTAAAGAAAGTCTAACTTGTATGTCTTTTCTTTTTATAGCTTCATTGTAGCCTATTTTCTGGACATGCCATAGTTTGTTCAACCAGCTCCTTGTTGATGGATATTTGAGTTGTGAAATAGAATTAATTATTCGTCCCTTCATTATGTAAGCTGAGGACTGAGATAAGTTTGCACGTTTGGGCTTGCTCTCTTGTGCATCTGCCATCTTCATGAGAAAAACATATCCCATGTAGCCCACTGGGGACCACAGGTAAACAAGAGCCCAGGTAGACAACCTGAACCCTTTGTGCAGCTTGGGGCCAAGACCAGATGAATTCCTCCTAAAACTCAGGTAAGGTGGGGAAGGTGTGAGCAAGGAATAAAGGAGAGCGCACATAAGCCCCTGGGATATGCAGAAGTTTGTTACAAAAATTTGTTGTGATGATAGTTGACTGATATAGGTTGTTAGAAGAAATTGGCTTGTTGTAGTATTGTGAATATAATTAATTCCAGTGAAATGTACAATTTTAATGGTTAAAAGGGGAACTTTTGAGTTGTATATATGTTATTACAATAAAAATTGGCTAGTTGCAATGAATAAGGTTTTTATATTTTTGTCAGTTTATTGACGTAATAGATATCTGGAAGTGAGATTGCTATGTCAAAGGGTAAATGCATATGGAATTTTACTGAAAAGTGGCATCTTATAAGTGCTGTACTATTTTAAATTCCTATTTGCATTATACCTTTTTCCCACAGCCTCATTGATGATACTTTGTTTTTTAACTTTTGGATTTTTGATTATACATAGGTGAGAAATGGTACCTAGGAAAGTATGAATTTGCATGTCTCTATGAACAAGATTGCCGTTTTTCATAGCATCTTATTTTTATTTTATATAGACTAATACTTTTTGTTTTAATATAAGAAGACTTTCATAAATTGATTTTATAACTCACTACTTTACTAAATTTTCTCTTTGTGCTAGTTTTTCCATCTATATCCTGGAATTTTCCATAAATATAAAATCATATCAACTTTAAATACAGTTTCTCTCTTCCTTATCAATTTTTATGAGCTGAGGCATTTTAAAAATTCATTCTTCATCTTTTGATACCAGTGAGTGGTTTTCATTTTCAAGGCCTAACTAATAAGAAAATCTTTAATTTCCCCACCTTTTGCTTCCTGAAAATAAATGCTATTCTAAGGCATTATAAAAGTCTCTATTTTTCTTACTTGTATTTTCAGCTGCTTGTATGATTAATACAAAGGCACATCTCATTTGGCACTTACCTTGTAAAATATTTTAATTAGTGACCTCAAATCCATGATTTGAAACTTAATAAATTCCTCCTTAAAATACAAATATAAAAGTTATATTTTCTAGAGATAGCCTTTTCTGTTTTTCTATTTTATGCTTGTTTCTAAATGTCCATTATCCAATGTATTCATGTCATAGTAACAAAAGAAAAATGTCCATGAATGTTTCAGTTTTATTGAATAGCATGCAGGAAAGTGTTATTGTTATCCCATTATTGTGTATCTTTTTTTTAATTATGAAGGTTACTGCCTTTTATAGGTTTTCCCATGTTTTTTAATGTTTTACAACATTAAGATGGAAAGGAGTCACGTATATCATAAAACTTATTAGCATTATACCCTAAGTAATTAAGATAAGTGAAAAAGTGAATACTTTCAGAAATCTGTTATTAATGAAGAAACAAGTTAATTCCATCAAATTTTTCTATTTTCTATTTTTTAGAATCTGCATTTCTCAAACAAAATATCTGAACAAAGTATTTGTTATCCCTAGATTGTGGTACAAGAGAGTCAAATAGAGAAAAAACTAAATGGATGAATGAATATTTGAGAACTATTATCATATTCAATATTTTGAGACATTCATAGATTAATTATAGAACAGTTTATAATAAATCCAAGCATTATCCTCTCTCCATCTTCCCAATTCTGGATCCCCTGTTGTATATATTTGCCTTTAGAAATATGTTAAGAGTAGCACATGGTCATAAGATTCTTTTCCAATTTATAAACATCCTGTCCTCTTTTTAATAGGCAATTTTCTAAGGGTTATAGAAATTCATATATAAATGCTCTTTCCTGGGGGCCGGCTGTAGCCCAGTGGATAGGGCGCTGGTTCACCACATGGGAGGCCCCAGGTTTGGTTCCCGGGGACCTCTCCAAGGGGGCAGATCGCCTTGAGAAGGGCAAGCTGCCATGGGCAGGGCAAAAAAAAAAA